>BKCP01004661.1:69863-97953 GCA_008636005.1 Striga asiatica | reverse complement strand
CCGGCGTTGACCCGTTGTATTGAAATAAATAACCTAGCAATAAAAGACACTCAACCTTGAGTGGTGTAGTGGTTGCATTGCTTGTCTTACCTCCATGAGGTACCAGGTTCAAATCCTATGGGTTACAATTTTTTTATAAAAAAAAAATACAACTAACTTAGCAACATCAGACAACTAACCTAGCAACAAAACACAACTAACTTAGCAGCATCAGACAACTAACCTAGCAACAAAACACAACTAACCTAGCAGCAAGAAAGAACAACTAAACTAGCAACAAAGACAACTAACCTAGCAACAAGAAAGAAAAACTAACCTAGCAACAAAACACAACTAACCTAGCAACAAGAAAGAAATAACCTAGCAACAAAAGACAACTAACCTAACAAAACACAACTAACCTAGCAACAAGAAAGAAAAACTAACCTAGCAACAAAACACAACTAACCTAGCAACAAGAAAGGAACTAACTTAGCAGCATCAGATGACAACTAACCAAATGCTCTCACCTCTCTCTAGATTTCTCTCTCTACAATTTTCCGACACAATTTCCGACCACATCTACCACCCAGCTACCCTCACATCCATCGCGGAATAGTACCTACAACCACCGGCCGCCGCCGCCGGCGGCCAGCCCGGCCCACTGTCCACCGGGCTACATCTCTCTAGATCGCAGTTATGGCAACAAAACCCATCCCATCGCCATCTCTTCCACCTCAATCCAACCAAGCTCCGTCCACCATTTCACCGGATGTTCTAACCCTTTTCAACCTCCCAGAATTCCAACACATTGTTGGGGATTTTTTGGAGAGAAACTCGAAAAAGTCGAGTAGTTCCGAAGAAGACATCTCAGACAAGCGGTCGGCAAATAATGGGTCATGGCCGGCGGAGACCGTCCCTCCCACCCTCTCGCCGGATATTACAAACAAAAGCTCAAAATCAGAATCTTTACACCTCGGCATGAAAATTTTGGAAGAAGGAGAAATCGCTCCTCTCACGGCCGAAAAAATGAGCAGGCCCGCCGACGCAAGTTCAGTGAGCAGGCCCGTCGACGGAAGTTCAGAATTACAGCCAGCTCAAAATCGAGGTCCTTCTTCGTTGGGGATCTTGCCGTCGACCACTCTCCCGTCGGCCAAACCAGGTTCATTAATGGAAGGCGGCGATGCAGCAAAAGAAAACCCTCAGCTGCAGGTGGATGTGTCCCCAATCTCAACCTATCACGTGGACATTCAAGTCAACAATACAAGGCCCAATTCCAACCTTCTCTCAGGCCCACTTTCATTTGGTCCAAACTCTAACACCCAGCTCTCTCAACAGATCGCAGCCCACATTCAATCCCCCTCCTTAAACTCACTCGTGGGCTTCAACAATAAATTCATTCAATCCCCTCAACCCATCAATCCCAGACCGGTCTCTCATCTAATTGGGCCCGCGCCTCAAGCCTCTCTTCAACCCATCTCACCCCTAACTTCCTCCCAGCCCACACCCATGCCCGACACCATCATCGCCACTACCCACCACACAGCCATCTCTAACCGACTGGCAGCTGACAACTCCGGCGATGGCTCCGGCGACGGCTCCGGCGCCGACCTTACCACCGGAAATCCCTCAACTGTCGGCAAAACACCACGGACAGCCACAAATTTGGTCAATTCGGCCGGAATACTTGGACCAAGGCCAAATTCTCCCTCGCCGCCGAACCACCTCACCGGAATAACCATTCCGATAGTTGGAGAAATTGAACCAGCCACTTTGCACCCTCGCAAGGATGAAGTGGTCGTTACGGTCCCGGACATGACATCCGCACCTCAGGTGACCGAACACCCCCCGCTCGGTACTCCGCCGACAAACACCTCCACGCCTATCCCCGACGCAGCTGGGTATCTCCCGGGCACATCCACTGGCCCGCTATCTTTCCGAGAAGCGATTACGGGCCCACCTTCCTTCCGCGACGCTATCACGGGGAAGAAATATGGCAGCTCGAGCACCCCGAGCCCAACACCGAAAGATTTCCCATTTAACGGGAATTACGAACATGCTTGCGGTACCATCATCCGCTCGGAGAATAACAAAGTGAAGGCCCGTTTCACCGACGCCGAATCTGGAGACCTGGCAGGTAAACTAGATAACACCCTGGTATTTAAGTTTTCATATGCTATCCCCGCCCCTCGAGATATATCTGCTGGATTAAGGAAATTGGGTTTTAAGGGTAGTGTTTCATCGAAGTGGTTTAACTTTAACCACCTGTTAGTGTCTTTCCACCTCACTGAGGATTATAATGAGGTCTGGCTCAAGACCTTGATTCATTTGTGTGGATGCCCAGCTAGGGTGTTCAAATACTATGTCGGATTTAATCCGAAGACGGAGGCACCGATTGTCCCCGTCTGGTGCCGTCTTCCCGGCCTCCCACCCCACCTCTACGACCGCGCTGCCATCACTACACTTGCTAAGTGTATCGGGCAGCCGATTCGTATCGATGCCCACACGGCCCTTCAGACGAGGGCTAACGTGGCACGATTCTGTGTTGAGATAGATCTCAGAGCGGAGCTCGTTCATGAGATCGAAATTGAGCAGGGCTCAGAATCCTTTCTTCAGCGGGTGATATACGAAAAGATCCCCGCGTTCTGCACATTGTGCAGCCATGTGGGTCACATTGCGGCCGATTGCTACATTAGTGGCAATAAGCCACGACCCACGCTTCCGCAGCGCCATCGCGCTGCTCAGCCAGGGCCCTCCACCGGCAGAAGGGACCCCAAGGGAAAGGGCAAAAGCCCTATCCGTACGCCCGAGACCCTGAAGGGGTCTAAGGACAAGGGCAAGGCTGTGTTTGACGCCACTGCTCAAACTGGAAAGGACGCTCATCCTAACCAGCCTAAGCAGTCGGCCATAGTGGGGCCAAAGCCCAAGTCCACGGGCTTTCTCCCGAGACAGACCATCCAGACGGCCTTCAAGGCCAATCACTCGTACTTTGCCGTACTCTCCCCTCAGGCAGAGGATGAGGACGTTCCGTCCACTAGTCACCATCCTAAGATTTCTGACCTTGCGCTCCTTGACGACGATGATCTTCTGGTCGACGATATGGACCAGCCGAAGGCCTCGGCCAGGGGTGAGTCCATCCATTTGTCCGATGACAGTGCACGCGACGCAGATCCTCAGACCGTGCGTGCATCCAGTCCGGACCGCGGCCCTCTAGATTTGAGGGCTAGTGCCTCCACCGCTCCCCCGAAAGGGGATCAGTCGGTCCCTCCTCTCTCCCCGGAGATTAGGACCACGGCTGAGCATATAGCCAGCCCCTATCCTTCCTCTGGAGGCGAGCACATGACTGCCCCGCCGGCTGGACATCCTCTTTCTCCCATCCCCGAGCAGGCATGCGGTCTAAACCGCGCTCAGCATGACGTCTCCTGCGAGAGCTTCGCGTCTAGTGCCTTTGTGCACCATGACAGACAGGAGACAGCCCTGGATATGGGGCAAGCCGCTAGTGTCGCTCTTGGTCAGATTGCCCAGCCAGACGACACACAGGCCACGAGCGCCATCCGAGGCAGGCAGTATACGATGACCAGAGCCTCACAGCGCACGCTGCGGCGGACTGCCTCCCCTGCTATTGGATCATTTCGACGTCGTCCTGCTTTACGCAGCGCGACTCAGCCTCGCCACAGGCGGACTATGTCCAGTGGCTCTCGCGACAGTTGATATGTCAGTCACGTCCATTACTTGGAATGGCCGTGGCCTGGCGAACAGGGCTACCCTCTCTCACCTCCATTCTCTGATTCGTGACCACAGACTCGATTTTGTTGGCTTCATTGAGCCAATGATTCGCAACCCTTCGCTTGACTACTACTCGCGTCGCTTTGGTTTTCACTCGGGCGTCGGTAATATGTCGCATAAGATCTTCCTTTTTCACTCGCGTGATTACACTTGTCGGGTCCTCCGTGACACTGATCAGGTGCTTCACGTTGAGCTCTCCGCTGCCCACCTCCCGGAGCCCATCTATCACACCTTGGTCTATGCCAAGTGTACTAGGGTCGGGCGATATGATCTTTGGGGCACCCTGCGTGAGATTGCCGAGAGTATGGAGGGATTGCCATGGATGGTTAGTGGCGATTTCAACATCTTTCTGCACCCCGATGAGCGCGTGGGTGGCCGCACGGACAGATCACGAGAGATGTGGGATTTTGCACAGACTGTGGCGGACTGTGAGTTGCTTGACGCTGGATGCGAGGGTGAGCCCTTCACATGGGTTAGGGACGATCTCAAGGAGAGGCTTGACCGTGCTTTGATTTTTGAAGCGTGGTCGAAGGTGTTTGCGGTCACGACCGTCACGCACCTCACTCGATTTGGGTCCGACCATTCACCCCTCCTCATTAGATGTCGTTTTTCGAGCACTCCTCGCCGCGCTTCCTTTAGGTTCCAAAACATGTGGGTTCGCCACCACTCCTTCCACGACACTGTCAGGGATTCCTGGCTTCAGCCGACTGGGCTCTTCGGGATGCGCAATCTCGAGGCGAAGCTCGGCAGACTGCGGCGTCGGTTGAGACAGTGGAACTGGGATGTTTTTGGAAACCTTCATCACCGCCTTACTGCAGCTCAGAGTGCGCATGCGTCGGCTGAGCGGGCCTATGACCTGGATCCCACTCCGGAGAATAGGACCGCCATGCACCGCTGCCACGCCGAGTACCAGCTCCGACTCCTTATGGAGGAGGACTTCTGGAAGCAGAAGGCGGCCGTTCGCTGGGTGGCCGAGGGCGAACGGAACACTAGGTTCTTCCAGGGCTACGTTAGGCAGAAGCGTGCTAAGTCGTACATCCATAGTATCGAGGCTGATGGGTCATCCTTGACCCAGGAGGCTCAGATTCGGGAGTCGGCTGTTGCTCACTTCCAGACCCTCTTCACCTCTGACAGAGGGTCCCTCGTGGCCCCGAACGCTTCTTTTTTCCCCACCATCCCTCCTTCGGTCGATCTCATTGGCCTCTGTGAGCTCCCGAGCAGGGAGGAGGTTAGGGATGCTGTATTCGGGATTGATCCCAACAGCGTTTCTGGCCCGGATGGTTTCTCCTCCCTCTTCTATCAGGTCTGCTGGGATATTGTCGAGACTGACGTCCAGGAGGCGATGTTGGATTTTTTCTCCGGCCACCGGATGCCGGATTCCTTCACGTCTACCTCTGTCGTCTTGATCCCCAAACGACCCAACCCGAGCTCTTGGTCCGATTACAGGCCCATCAGCCTGTGTAACGTGACCAACAAGCTCATTTCGAAGATTCTTAACGGCCGTCTTTCCCCTCTTCTCCCCTCTCTCATCTCTCCGAACCAGAGTGGATTCGTCAAGGATCGGGTCATTAGTGATAACATCCTTCTGGCCCAGGAGATGATCCACGACATCTCCCGAGCGGACTGGAAGCGGGCTCCGAATATCGCGCTGAAGCTAGACATGGCTAAGGCGTATGATAGGGTTGAGTGGCCGTTTCTTAGGGAGGCGTTGGCTAGGATGGGATTCCCTGAGCGTTGGATCAGCTTTGTGGAGGCGTGTGTGGAGCATTGCACGTTCTCGGTCCTGATTAATGGCAGCCCCACCGATTTCTTTCCCTCCTCTAGAGGCCTTAGACAGGGCGACCCCCTTTCCCCTTCCCTCTTCGTTCTTGCGGCGGACTACCTCTCTCGCTGCCTTGACGGCTTCATCCGCGACTCTCCCCATATGACCTATAGCACCTGTGGCTATGGTCCTACCGTCTCTCACCTCTCTTACGCGGATGACATCATTATCTTCACCCGGGCGGATGATGATGGACTGGTCGAGCTTATGCGCCTTTTGGAGCACTATGGCTTGGTCACCGGTCAGCTGGTCAGTGTGCAGAAGAGCACCTTCATCCTTTCATCTGCCACCGTGGACAGGTGGGCTCAGCGGGTCCACGACATTACTGGCTTTGCGCGTGGCGACCTTCCCATTACCTACCTCGGGGTCCCTTTATATAAGGGCAACCTCACGAGAGCGCTCTTTGCGGGCGTCAGACAGAGGATGATCGACAGGATCTCTGGTTGGTCGCATAGATATCTTTCTTTCGGTGGTCGGCTAGCGCTGATCAAGAGCACTCTTAGCTCTCTTCCGATTCACTTGCTTATGGTCCTCGACCCCCCTAGGTCTACTCTTGACGAGCTTGACCAGATTATGGCTCGTTATTTCTGGGGTTATGAGGACGGGTCTGGGAGGGGGAGACGTACTCACTGGGTGAGTTGGGACTCTATCTGCCGCCCCCTCCCAGAGGGTGGCCTTGGCATCCGCCGCCTTAGGGACATTGTTACAGCTTTCTCATACAAGCTGTGGTGGCGCTTCAGGGAAGGAAAGTCGCTTTGGGCTCAGTACCTTCGCGGCAAGTACTGCCCTAGACGTGCCAACCACCCTTGTTGGGTCACGGCTGTTGATCATGATAGCAGACAGTGGCGGCGCCTCACTAGGGTCGGGAGGCGAGCCCAGGATCACATCTTTTGGGTTTTGGGCGGGGGCGATGTCAGTGTCTGGGATGAGTGGTGGGTAGGTGATAGGCCGTTGTCTAGGGATAGGCAGGTGTCGCATTCCCCCTACCTGCTCGTGAGCGACCTCTGGACGGACGGGTCGTGGGATAGGGGGAAGCTTGATAGGGAGTTGGGGGCTGGTGCGGGTTTTAGCGAGCAGTTATTAGATCAGATCCAGCAGATCCCTATCTCGGGGGACGGTTCAGATAGCATGAGGTGGAGACTTACATCATCAGGTGTGTTTTCTACTACCTCGGCTTGGGAGCAGATAAGGCTGAGGGATCGGCCTAATCTCCTCTTCGGGGCTATCTGGAGTGACCTTTTTACGCCTACTATTTCGGTATTCCTTTGGCGCCTTCTCTTGCGCCGGATACCCGTCGATACTGTGCTACACGCGAGGGGGATCTCCTTCCCCTCTCGGTGTGTGTGTTGTTCTGAGACTGGACGCCATGAGACTGAGACCTTTACCCACCTTTTTCTAGAGAGTGAGATTGTGAGGAGAGTGTGGGAGCATTTTGCCACTTGGACTCATATATCCCTACCCACCACATACAGTTTTTTTGAGCTCCTGAGTTTTTTCTCACAGAGCACACACCTTAGACACGTGGGCTTCCTCATTCCTTGTCTGATCCTTTGGTTCACCTGGACAGAAAGGAATAGTGCGAAGCATAGGGATATTACTTTTATGTTTTCTCACATTGTTTTGCAGGTTGAGAGACACATTTCACTCCTCATCTCATTGGGCAGGCTCACGGCCCGAGACTGGACAGGCTGCACGCCACCGCATCGCTACATGGTGGCCCCACCACCGCCTGTTCGGCCTCCTCGGGCCAGAGCTGTTGTTTGGCTTCGACCTGACTCTCCGTGGGTCAAGCTGAACACTGATGGCTCCTTTGATCGCCACACTGGAGTTGCCGGAGGAGGAGGCTTGATTCGGGACCATAGCGGCGCCCTCATCACCGCCTTCCACGCGTCCATTCAGGCCTCCTCGAGCTACGATGCAGAGATTCAGGCACTACAGATTGGCCTTCAGATTGCTGTCCACCTCTCTAGTCATATATGGATCGAGCTGGATGCTGCGGCTGTCGCCACCCTCCTGACTTCGGGCCATCAGGGCTCGTGGCAGATTCAGCACCCGCTTATGCGCATTAGAGATCTACTTCGGTCAGTCCATCACAGGATCACGCACATTTTCCGTGAGGGGAACAGACCGGCTGATTACCTGGCCAGCCTTGGCGCCACCATACCAGGCACACATACATTCCAGACCGACACTGCTCCACTCCGCCTTCGCACTCTTGTACGGATGGACCAGCTTGGATATCCAGCGTTCCGCTTTCACTAGTTTAGGATTTCTATTTTCATTAGTATAGACATTTATCTCGGGCATCTGTTAGCCCGAAGATCGACTTTATATTGTAGTTTTTTGTTTCTTTTTCGTTTTTCGGTTTTTTCTTTCTTGTTTTTCTTTTGGTTTTGGTTTTGATTCTCAGACTATGTAGACCTTTGTATCTGGTTCGTTGACATTATTGGGCTCCCGTTTTTGGGGCCCTGATCTATGCACAGGTTGGGGATCCAGCCCAATCCCCCGCCCTTCCGGGGCGTTGTTTGTTTAAAAAAAAAAAAAAAAAACCTAGCAACAAAAGACAACTAACCTAGCAGCAAGAAAGAAATAACCTAGCAACAAAAGACAACTAACCTAGCAGCAAGAGACAACAAAACACAACTAACCTATCAGCAAGAAAGAAATAACCTAGCAACAAAAGACAACTAACCTAGCAGCATCAGACAACTAACCTAGCAGCAAGAAAGAACTAACCTAGCAACAAAAGACAACTAACCTAGCAGCAAGAAAAAAATAACCTAGCAACAAAACTCAACGAACATAGCAGCTACAAATAACTAACCTAGCAACAGCAAACAACTAACCTAACAAGAAAGAAATAACATAACAAAAAACAAATGGTCAACGGTCAACGTCGGAAGGCAACGCCGGAGTCAACGGTCAACGCCGGAAGTCAACGATTTTCGCCGGAAGTCAACGCCGGAAGTCAACGGTCAACGCCGGAGTCAACGGTCAATGGTCATAATAATATTTAAATAATTAAAAATAAAGAATTAAATAATAAAAATAAAAAATTATTATTTAAATCAAGATCTAAATCTTGTGGCTAGGAATGAGTCTCACATTCTCACTTTAAATAATGGGATGCATTGGAACCAATCCCTATATATATATATATATATATATATATATATATATATATATAGATTACAAAACATAACAGTTTGTCATGTTCAGAGATTATCAACACCAAGAACTCCGCCATGGTCGTCGACCTCCAGTCGGTCATATCCAAGAACCCGCACCGCAAGATACACCAGTTTGACCAGCGCTCAATCGGGTCTGAGAGCCCCTGGAAAAGGTTCTTCAGTGTCGTGGCAGACCAGAGGATGGCGGCCAGAGGCGTGACTCTGGTGAGGGAACAAAAATCGCTGATCATAGTTCACCACGCGGTCGAGAGCAAAGTCGACTAGAACTTAACCGGAGTGGATAAAGTGGGTTTGCGGCCAAAGGGGGCTGAGAATGGGCCGGTGGTCAGTCCTCGGCTGCTTCAGGAGCAACAACTTAAATTGGCATCGAAAAATGTGAACGAGGAGAAATCGGACAAGAGTGAGATTTTGGAGGTGAAGCAGTCATTGAGACCGATTGCTGTCGACCAGAAACAGAGTTCGTCTGAGTCCTCTAATGTTAAGTTGCTTTCAAGTGGCTCGAGCCACACGAAATTGCCTGAGATACCTGAGAAAAAAATTCTGCAGGATAATGGTGAGTCTAACCAGAAGACTGTGGCAGATCCTTCTACCGAAGCCACCGAGAAAAAGTTGAGCCGGAGGTAATGAATGTCCAGAAGGCAGAAGAATCCTACGCTTCTCAAGAAACTGAAGGAATTATAAATCAAGAAAACTCATGGTCAATTTTTCACTTACACTTTTTTCTGTCTAATTCTTCTCCTTTCTCTTGTTCCTGAATCCAAAAGCAGGGAGAGGGATTCTCACTTGGATTTTTGTTTTGGGTTTGCATTTTTAGATAAATGAGCAGTAATCAACTTATTCACCAAGAACTTTCTTTATCTTAAATCACTTCTAGCTTCTACACGTGATAGTATCTAATTCATCAATCTTCAATTTTTTTTTTCTACACAGAGAAACCAAAGAATGACTCAGCAAAATCTGAGCCCGCCAAGACGAAGAAAACCAAACCCACCTTTTCCCCAGCTGCGTCCGCATCGCGTGCTTTCATGGCTTCCCCATCACGGGCTTTCATGGCATCTCCATCACGGGCTCCCAAAAAGACCGTTCGCCCAGAGACACCAAAATATGAAGCTCCAAAATCACCAGCTAGACCAAAGAAAACAGTCCCCAGCTCCAATCCAGCCGCCTCACCATCAAGAGCTTTCCATACATGCTATTCGCCATTACATTCATCAGCTCATCACTTGAAGGACTGTTCGTCTCCCATGTCATCGCCATTGAACACTTGCACGCGGTGCTCGAGACTCGGCCAACAGACTTCTTTGGCTATGAGTCCCCAAAGACATAAAATAGACCATGTATAAAATGATAAAATAATCTGGTAGCATTCATTTTTATGTCTTCTTACTGTAATGTGGCCCCTTCTTTGACAATTCTGTCAGGAAAAGGAAAAAGGAAAAGAGGGGACCAGATTTTTTGATTGCCGATGTGTATTCAGGCAGAATGGTTTGTATGGGAATTAGGAAGACCGTGACTTTTCTTGATTCGTGTAATTACATTTGATTTTTAATCTTTTTTGTCTAATTTAGCAAACCTTCATGTTCGTGTGCTTCGTGTGGATACCAGTACATAAGGAAGTTGGATCTGGATTTCTACTCCAGTTTTGAGGCAGTTGAATATATATTGCATTTATCAGATAGGTTGGAAGATTTAACTTACTCTTGAACATGCCATTGGCACTAAATCAAGTGCAATACATTCCACTTAGTGCAGGAACTTGATCACAATATTGTTTTTACTTTTTACTTCTATCAGTTGCACAAAGCATACGGAGTATTTACAAGAAACTCAAAAATTGTAATTACGGGAATCAACGAGTGGACAGAAATTATATTACACCCATGGCGTTCATCCAATTGAATGAAAATGATGGAACACATTTTGGAACACAGAATATTTTGCCGGCCAAAAGAGTACATTGTTCATTCATGCGACAGTAACATGAGTGCGTTGTTTCTGTATGCAAGTTAAAACGGTTTCGTTTTCCAGAGAGTGGCATGGGTATACTATAATCCATCAATGTTCGTTTGANAGAAAAAAAATGTAATGAAAATCACAAACTAATTTCGTCATAAAGAAAATGAAGCAATATGACAAGTGTTTCATCACAATCTACTTAAACTGCAACTCCACCAAAACAACAGAGAAGTTTTACAGATAAATTCTATTACAGACAGATGAGAAATGAAATCGAGCATCCACTTGCTCAGGAATCATATTCTCACTGTCTGCATCATCTTCTTTCCCAATTTTAGGATTTGATGGGGAACATGGGTGACGTCTGTTCAAACGACACAGGTTGGCTCATGATATAGCCATATAAGAATAACCCGGTTGAATAAGCTTATTATTCAACCGGCGAACCACTCGAATTACTCACACGTCGACATGACTCCGTCGACATGCCCAAATCGACTTCCCGAAGGTCGATTCTATTGAGAGCAATCAAGGAGAAGCCGAGATTGATCTAGTCGACTCTTGCAAGTCAACCTTAATCTACCGACTTTCACTAGTCGACACCAATGAAAAGAGGAACAGCAAAGCTTCCGGTCATCCAGATATTCTAAGTCGACTCCCAGAAGTCGACTGAACTAAGACGACTCTCTGATGACGACTCCGCCTAAAAGAACTAGTCAATCGTAGCCTCCGAAGCCGCATATGTCCGCGAGTCGACTTCCTCGATCTCGAAGTCGACTTCACATACCTTAAATAACAAAGATGCGATGACGATTCACCATACTTGCAACATATCCGATGCACTCCACATTAGGAAGGATAAGAAGGAATCTTGTGGTGACTCAGCACTAAGGGGAGACGAATCGACCAGGGCATTTTGGACCTTCTAGGTCCACCGATTGGGGTACTTTGGGCACTTCACGTAAGTATTCACTCCTATATAAAGGAGATGAGGTAATCCTAAACCCTAACTCTCATTCATTCTCACTTTCCCTATAGCTGCTGCGCAGCCCTTCTTCATCCCTTTGATACTGACTTGAGCGTCGGAGGCTCTACGCCGGAAACACTTCCGGCGTTGAGTTTTTGCAGATATTCTCGCGGTCTAGAGACGGTTTCAAGGCGGTTCAAGCAGATCTGAACTCACAACCACCGGTTTACTCCAGATCCAGAAGTAGACCCATCATTTGGCGCCGTCTGTGGGGAGTTCTTAAAGGAAGGAAGAGCTTCACACCCAGTTCCGATCTGTTTGACAATGGCGGAGAAGGAGAGCTTGCAGAGGAACCTGAGCGAGGACTTCAGAGGGACGTGGATGGACAAGAGGCCACCACCACTTCCCACCACCAAACACTCCATAGTTTAGATGACGGGAACGTTGCCGTTCGGAGGACTTCCACCACCCGGGCTGACGTTAGGCGGAGAAACGCCTGTGACCCCAACCGGTGTAAAGTTACAAGTATTGACTCAGGCAGGAACAAGTCAAAACCCTAACCCAGATGGAGAGAAGGAGTCAACGGAGGCCTCTCGACGCGAGGGAAAACAGATACAGGAGATTCCGGAGCAGACACGACCTCGCGCCGAGGAACAGACTCTGACAATGACGAGGAGTGAAATGCAGATAATGATTGCTGAAGCCGTGGCGGCCCAGATGAAGCAGATAGCGCCAGTAGAACAGTAGCCCCGAGTCGAGTGCCCACCTCGAGTCGAGCACCAGCCTCGCGTCGAGTACCCCCCTCGAGTCGAGCAGCAGCCGCGCGGCGAGCAACAAGCCCAGTCGAATGTGCAACAGAACAGAAGGATAGACGAAGAGGAATCCTCCATTCGAACTGTTAATCCACAGGCGAGGGACGAGACGTTAGAGCAGCTGCTGGCGCAGGTTCGCGACTTGCAAGCTCGAGTCGACGGGAAGAAGAGTAGAGGAACAAAAGAACACCCATTCTCACAGCAGATCCTAAGAGCCGACTTACCCAAAGGCTTCAGGGAGCTAAACATATGGTATGACGGTACCACAGATCCATCTCGACATTTGAGGAGCTTTGAGAATATGGCCGTACTTCATCGTTACAGCGACCCAGTGCAATGCCGCGCCTTCCTGACGACTTTGACGGGGTCGGCCCAAGATTGGTTCCATCAACTTCCAGCAGGGTCGATTCGGGATTTTGATGGGTTCAGCTCGAGTTTTCTTAACCAGTTCGCAAGTGTGAGGGTACAGGAGAAATCTTACCTCTCATTAATTAGTATGCAACAGAAGAAAGGCGAGTCGTTACGAGAATATGTGGCGAGATTTACAAAGGCTTGCGTCGAATGCCCAACGGCGACAGAGGAAATCAAGTCGGGAGGGTTGACGAGAGGACTGCTGCCAGGGTTGTGTAAGAATTCCTTGGCCAAACGACCTGGTAGGAGTTTCGACGAAGTGCTGGGAAGATGTGCCAAATACATGAATGTCGAGGAGGCCGAAGCCGATTACTTGCAAAGCGTGAAGGTGTCTCAAGCCGACAATCGAGACGATAGGAAGGAAAAGAAGTCGACAGGAGATAGGAGAGGGTCCCCGAGAGCTGATAGAGGTGAAGGCAGGTCTAGAGGATGGAGACCAACTCAATATACACCCCTGTCGGCTCCCCATGCGAGAATTTTGGAGGTTATGGAGAGGGAAATCCGCGACGATGTGGTGAGATGGCCGCGGACGAGGAAAGATGGACCTTTGAAGCCCAAAAGCAACTTATACTGCCGATTCCACAAAGACTATGGGCACAACACTGACGACTGTCGACACTTAAAAGACGAGATTGAAAGGTTGATAAAAGCGGGTCACCTGAAGGAGTTTATATATAAGGACCGGGAGAGGACGAATAGGAGATGAGAACGGAGTAAGAGTCCTCGCAAGAGGGCGAGATCGCCGGAAAAGGAAGAACTCCCACCAAAAAGAGGAGTCATCAACATGATCTTCGGAGGGTCGACTGATGGAGATTCGAATCGGGCGAGAAAGGCCTATGCTCGGGGCCGATATGCGAAGGTCGAGGTGCAACAAGTTGAGGAAAGTGGACCAGTAATGAACTTTGGACCAGCAGATGTCGGTGAAGTCGAGAGGCCGCATAACGACGCCCTGATGATAACAGCACAGATATCAGGATACGAAGTGCAACGGGTGTTTGTCGACACAGGGAGTTCAGTAAACGTGATTTTTTACGACTGCCTCAGAAGGATGGAGCTTGACATTGAACTGACGCCCCTACACACATCACTCTTCGGATTCAACGGCTCAGAAGTCGCTCCCCTAGGAGAAACCATGCTCGCTGTCGTCCTAGGGGAGGGTAACTTGAGGAAAGTCAAAATGGTGAGATTCGTTGTGGTTGATGTCGAGTCGGCTTATAACGTGATTCTGGGGAGACCCGCACTCAACGCGTTTCAAGCAGTTGTGTCAACCTATCACATGAAGCTGAAGTTCCCAGTAGAAGATCGAGTGGGAGAAGCTCGAGGAGATCAAAAGTTGTCGAGAACATGCTACCAAATCGCAGTCAAAACCAATCAGCGTGCCGAAATCAAAGAAGGCAAAAAACCAATGACGAGCGAGAAAAGGCCGAGGGGGAGTGACCTCGAGCCCCACGGGGAATTGATGGAAATTCAAATTGGGGAGTCGAGAGAACAAACCACCAAAGTCGGGAGAGAATTAGAGGACGCATTGCGAGAACAGTTGGTGGGATTGTTGAAAGAATTCAGGGATATATTCGCCTTTTCGCCTGAAGAACTAACTGGAATCGACCCAGAAGTGATGGAGCACAAACTCAACGTCGACCCCCTCAGAAAACCTGTGAAGCAGCGACTCAGGCACCACGGCGCTGAAATCGACAAAGCAATCGAAGTCGAGGTGGATAAGTTGCTAAAAGCCAAACATATCAAGGAGATCCAATTCCCCGAATGGATATCTAACACAGTTATGGTGAGGAAGGCATTGAACAAATGGCGTATGTGTATCGACTTTCGCGACTTAAACCTGGCTTGTCCTAAAGATCATTATCCTTTGCCGAGAATCGACCAGCTAGTCGACTCCACGGCCGGTTGCGAGTTGCTGAGCATGATGGACGCATCTCAGGGATATCATCAAATCCCTCTGGCTCCGGAAGATCAGAGTAAAGTAAGTTTCGTGACGAGTAAGGGGACGTATTGTTACGTTGTCATGCCCTTTGGCCTCAAAAATGCAGGAGCAACCTACCAGCGATTGATGGATCGAATGTTCAAACCCCAGATTGGTCGAAACATGGAGGTGTACGTTGACGATATCCTGGTGAAAAGCAAATCCTCGACTTCACACCCAGACGACTTAAGGGAAACCTTCAACACCCTTAGGGCGTTTGGGATGAAGTTGAACCCGAGCAAATGCGCCTTTGGAGTGAAAGCAGGACGATTCTTGGGATATGTTGTCACAGAACGAGGAATCGAGGTAAACGGAGACAAGGTGAAAGCCATACTCGACATGGCTCCACCGCGAAACGTCAGAGAGGTCCAAGTGCTGACAGGAAGGATCGCAGGCTTGAGCAGATTCATCGCTCGGGCAGCCGAGAAGAGTTTTCCTTTTTTTAAACTACTCAAGAAAAAGACGGTTTTCAAATGGAGTGACGAGGCACAGATGGCCTTCGAGAAGTTGAAAGAGTTCCTGGGCGAACTGCCCTTGCTGACCAAACCAGAACCAGGTGACGAGTTGATTCTGTATATCTCAGTAGGAGAGTTCGCTTTGAGTTCAGTGTTGCTGCGGGAAGATGGAAGTTCCCAACAGCCTATTTATTACACAAGCCGAGTACTCCAAGGTGCCGAGACGAGATATCCGGAAGTCGAGAAAGCCGCCTTGACACTTGTTATAACAGCCAGAAAGCTGAGGCCTTACTTTTTGAATCATACGATTGTGGTGAGAACGAACTTTCAGTTGGGAGAAACGCTGGGTCGACCTACTGTCTCAGGTCGACTCGTAAAGTGGGCAGTTGAGCTAAGCGAATATTCTATCAAGTACGAGCCGAGGCGAGCCATTAAAGCCCAGACTCTAGCTGATTTCATTCAAGAGGGAACCAAAGGGGAAGAAAGGAGATGGACAATGCATGTCGATGGATCCTCGGCCGCAAAAGGATCTGGCTTGGGAGTCGTCCTCGTATCCCCCGAGGGCGAACAGCTCGACTTCGCGATTAGAATGGGGTTCAAAGCCTCAAACAATGAAGCTGAATACGAAGCGCTTATCAAGGGAATACAACTAGCGATTGGAGGCGGAGCAACAGAAATCGCAGCACATTCCGACTCGCAACTCGTCGTCGGACAAGTGCTGGGAAACTGCGAAATCAAGGAGGAGAGGATGTCGAAATATGTCGGGGAAATTCAGAATCTCATACAAGGGCTGGAAAAGTTCGAATTGATACAAGTCCCGCGAGAAGAAAACAAACGAGCCGACTGGCTCGCTAGGATTGCGAGCTCAAATGAGGGAAAAGTGGGAAATCACATCACTACAATGCACCTGGAGGGAAGTGTTCTTAACGAAGCTATGGAAGTTGACGAGAAGGACGACTGGAGAAAGTCGATTCGCGAACTCATGCAGGGTCGAGTTCCTGTAGGAGACAAACAAGAAGCGGAAAAGGTGGCCCGATATCTAAGCAAGTATTTCGAAGTCGACGGGGTCCTATACAAGAAGTCGATGGTCGGGCCTCATTTAAGATGTGTTTCCGAAGATGAAGGAATCCTGGTCCTAAGAGAAATCCATGAAGGATGCTGCGGAGCACACGTCGGATCACGAGCCCTAACTGGCAAAGCTCTGCGAGCAGGCTACTACTGGCCAAAAATTCGAGCAGCGGCCGAAGAGTTAGTTCAGAAGTGCGAGAAGTGCCAGCGTCATGGCCAAATCACTCATGTTCCAGCAGAATATATGACGACAATCAACTCTCCGATTCCCTTCGCACAATGGGGAATCGACTTGGTAGGACCGCTGCCGATGGGGACGGGACAAAGAAAGTTTCTAGTAGTTGCGGTCGACTATTTCAGTAAATGGGTCGAGGCGGAACCCTTAGCACGAATCACTGAAGAAAAGATGATACAATTTTTGTTCAACAACATTTGCTGTCGATTTGGGATTCCGAAAGTGTTAATTTCAGACAATGGAACTCAATTCCAAGGAAAACGGATCCAAGCATGGTGCCTCGACATGGGAATCAAACAGAGATTTGCGTCAGTCGCACATCCACAAGCAAATGGGCAAGTTGAGGTGACTAATCGAACTATCCTTCAAGGACTGAAAAAACGACTGGACAAAGCGTCGGGAGCCTGGGTCGACGAATTGCCAACCGTCCTATGGGCCTATAGGACGACTCCAAGAAGTTCAACGGGGCAATCCCCATTTCACATGGTCTATGGGATGGATGCGTTGTTACCAATTGAAGTCGGTCTCGATTCCCACAGACCGAAATTTTACAAGGAAAAGAAAAACGAGGAAATGATAGAAGAAGCTTTGGACCTAATGGAAGAAGGTCGAGAGGAAGCCTGGGTGCGATCTGTCGAGTATAAACAAAAGATGCGAGCAGCCTTCGACAAGAAGGTCCGGACCAGGCGATTTCAAGTGGGGGATCTTGTCCTCAAACGAGCCGACGCTCTAAAACATGTCGGCAAGCTCGAAGCAAACTGGGAAGGACCCTACACAATCACAAAGGTACTCGAGAGAGGCGGATACGAACTTGAGGATGGAGAAGGTCGACAACTCCCGCGATCCTGGCATGTGATTCACCTCAAACGCTTTTACGCTTAAGGCAATGTTTCGATTTACTCTTTGTACTGAACAATGTCTGAATTGAATCCAATGATGAAATGAATCAATGATGAAATGAATTTGTTTATGCTTCAATTATGTTTCTTACATTTACAAGTCGACTCCAATATGCATGCGTGAGAAATTGAATTTTTCAAAACGGCTATGAAGCCGACTAACTATCCAATGAGTATGAAATCAATTAACACAACTACGAAGTTGTAAGACTCTCGAGCGGAATCTCGAGCAGGCTACGAAGCCTTCGACTACGAAGTCGACTAACACAACTACGAAGTTGTAAAACTCTCGAGCGGAATCTCGAGCAGGCTACGAAGCCTTCGACTACGAAGTCGACTAACACAACTACGAAGTTGTAAAACTCTCGAGTGGAATCTCGAGCAGGCTACGAAGCCTTCGACTACGAAGTCGACTAACACAACTACGAAATTGTAAAACTCTCGAGCGGAATCTCGAGCAGGCTACGAAGCCTTCGACTACGAAGTCGACTAACACAACTACGAAGTTGTAAAACTCTCGAGCGGAATCTCGAGCAGGCTACGAAGCCTTCGACTACGAAGTCGACTAACACAACTACGAAGTTGTAAAACTCGAGCGGAATCTCGAGCAGGCTACGAAGCCTTCGACTTCGAAGTCGACTAGCGCAACTACGAAGTTGTAAAACTCTCGAGCGGAATCTCGAGCAGGCTACGAAGCCTTCGACTACGAAGTCGGCTAACATAACTACGACGTTGTAAAGCTATCGAGCGGAACCTCGAGCAGGCTATGAAGCCTCCGACTATGAAATCGGTTAACACATTCATTAACAATCGGCACTCTCGAGCGAAACCTCGAGCAAGTCGCAAATCTCACCCATAACATCGGTAAACACAATTGTGCAATGAACGCATTTACAAGAATGAATATTCTCGAAAAATCAAATTTGATACGCATCTAGACAACGAACTATCGACACAGCTACGAAGCTGTTCAAATCCTTGCTCGACTTCGACCAGCTCGCAAGAAGGGTTGGGAGGAGACGAGTTGAAAAACTTAATCGTTTCACAGCTACGAAGCTGTTCATAGTCTTGCTCGACTTCGACCAGCTCGCAAGAAGGGTTGGGGAGAAGATACACAGGAAACAGCAGCACAATAATTTGAAAACACGGTTAACACAAGCAACGAATGGAAAGAAGAGATCATATTAATATAAAAATCCATTACATCGTCAGTCGCCTCGACCTTTACAGACCTGAAAATAGGTCGAGAACGACAAAAAAAAAAAGAAGAGAAGAAAAGAAGACAGCAAAACAAAAAACAACGGCACAGCCCCAAATCGGACAACACATTCAAGAGTCGGCATCCGACTTCTCGGCAGTGTCGTCCCCACCTTCCATTATTACAGTAGCAGACTTCTCGGGGTTCTCCCCATCAGCGTCCCTGTCGACAAGCGGCTCGGTCCCCTGCTGCTCGTCCTCGACCTCGACCACCTCTTCCCGACTTACCCCACTTGCCCCGACTAGTTCGGTCGGACCGGACAAGGGGGTGGGAGGAGCCTCGAGTTGCGCGCTCAAGCCAGCCTTGCGGATGGCCCAAGCCTCGAGTCCCGACCACCATGGGTAATCGTCGGGGAGGGAGTCGTCGCCTGAATAGCCCTCGGGGAAGGGAAGCGTCTCTTTAACCGCCTCGCGGTCGAGCTTCCCCTCGAACTCAGAGCCCGCCACCACCGCCTCCCATGCGGCAAAGGTATGCTCGAAATACTGAAGGGTGGCGGGACAGAGCTTGTCGAGAAAGGCAGGAGAGTTGCAGAAGGCCTTGACGAGCTCCTGGCGGTAGGTTTCGAGGAAGACGGCGCCCATCGGGGACTTCAAAAACGTCCTGCGCCCCACCTCGACGCCGTTCTCCTTCTCGACCACGGCCTCGTCCCGAGCCTTGTCGAGGTCGGCTTTGAGCTTATCATTTAAGTGTCGGAACACAGCCTTGTCGGCCTTCAACTTGTCGACAAGAGCCCTCGAAGCCTCCAAGTCCTCCTTCAGCGCCTCGATCTCCTGGCGCTGAGCTTCACATTGGTCCTCGAGGGACTTGGTGGAGGCGAGGGGAGCCTTGCTCGTCTCCTCGAAGCATGGGAGCGCCGCGGCCAGAAACTGCGAAAAAGCATAAGGAAGAAATGAGATTAGATGAACCAAGTTCAAAAGAAAACGTGCAGAAGAAAAGTCGATTAAAAGGTAGGGAGAATACCCGAGAAAGGCACAGGACAGCGTAATTCGAACGCTCATAAAGGTTCCCCTCGACACGCTCCTTGTCGACTTCGGGGATGGTGGAGTTGAGGTACTGCGCCACCTGATAAGGCTCGGGGTGGTTCCAGAGGCGAGACGGCATCTTAACCGTCACGTCTTGGACGGTGACCGGGGCTTTAGCAGGCTTCTCGACCGCCTTCCCTTTCCCCTTGTCGACTTTGCGACGTTTCAGGTCGTCAGGGATCAGGACGACGGCTCGGTCATCTTGCGCCCTCTTGCGAGAGCTGGAGCCGGAGGGTTTGTTGAGGGTGGCACCAGGGTTCTCGGCCCTGGATTTCTTCGCAGCAGCCGGCTCGACTGCCGCACTAGCGGGTCGGGAAAGAGGTGGAACAGAACCACCCGCCGGCTTCTCAGCCGATTGTTTCTTGAGCTCGAAGCGTTTGAGCGCTTTAACTGAAATAATAGAAGAAAAGTTAGCAGGGAGAACACTTAGCAGTCATGACGAAAATAATTATAATTCCTAAACAGTTGCACAGAAAATAGAGAACAATGACGGCTTACGAGGGTCATCGAGACGAGGGAGGTCTTCGTAAAAGACGATTCGAGCATGATTAACCAATGCACGGTCCTTTATTAGCTGACGAGCACTGTATGTGTGCTTATTTAACTCGGATAACAGCCGGGCAAACTCGTCAGAGCGAGGCCGTTTATTTTGCTTCACCTTCGAGGTGATCCATTTATTCACAAAGGGATACGCACCAGGAGCGGGTCGAATGAAAACGAACTTCGACTTCCACTCGGTGACATTTGACGAAAGATCGTCGAGAAAGGTGACGCCGGCACGACGACCCAGGCAATGAGCGCCTTTGGAAAGTCGATAGCCATAGCAGTAGAAGAAAAAATCGGGTGAAAAGAAATTGAGTGTTATTCGGGAGACGACTATAAAGGCTATCATAATGCGGATAGCATTTGGAGAAAATTGGTTTATAGGGATATTATACATGTTGCTTATTAACAAGAGTTCGTCTTGGATAGGGAAACGAAGGCCGAAGACGACTTGGTCCACAAAGAATGTATGGCAACCAGGAGGAGGATGAGCGAAATCGTCATTGGGACCTGGGGCGACTAACTCCCAGTCGGAAGGAAGCCCGCTAAACTTCCTGAAGCCCTCGACCTCGGCTGCAGGGGCATAACAAAAAGGATTTAGAACAGCTAACCTAGCTAAGGGACAAGCTATCGATACAACATTTTGAAAGTCGAGAAGGGGAGCAATTATTGGTACAGATACAGGGCTCGTTCTATATACAGGGATATCTAAAAACCTAAGAGGAATACCTCGAGGAATGATATCGAGGCGAGGAAGATCCCCTCGAGGAGGGCTTTTCACGATATCGACTAAGCCGCCCTCCAAGAGCGCTTGGTCGTGCTCCTCCCAGTCGGCGGAAGAAGCAGTGACGAAAGGAAGATAAGAACGTGAAGGCGGGGAAACCATCCTATAGCCGGTTACTTCAACTGAATCAGAGCTAGAACCCTCGTCGGCTGGACAGACATAATCGTTGATTTGTTGACCGAGGGAGCCAGAAAGAGGAGACGAGTCGAGAGCTAAGAAAAGGAAAAAGGGGGGAGGAGGCCGAAGTTAGTAAAGTCACAAGTAAGAACCTACAAGACCGAAGCAGGACGACTCGCAATAATCGACAGAAGAAGAGAAGACAAAAAGGGGGCAACCGCCATCGGTATCTCGACTTGAACAAACTAGCAAGTCGACTTTAGTCGACTCGAGGAGAGAAAAGTTGAAGAAAAGGCCATTAAGTCGACAAGAACCAACTTAGCGACAGATGAAAACCGACTACACGTTGGCAACCAGCGACTAGCAAAAACAACAAACACTAGCAGAGTATGCGCGTGGAAAGATTGAACGCAAAATCCGTAAGAAAATCATGAAGAACATGTATGAACTTCTGAAATTCCCCAAAACCCAGAAAAAATTGAAGAAGGAAAAACCAACAAAAACACAAGCAAAGGAGATAAAAGACTTACACATGATGGTGTAGTGGTTGTGGACTCTGAGTAAGCCTGAAGTTGCCGGGAGAAAAGAGCGCCGGTGAGTAGATACTGCCGGAGGTGCTTGGAGAAGCTAAAGAGAAGGAGAAAGCTTGAAGGTGCGAAAAGTAATCCTTTGAGAAGGGTAAACATATTTATATAAGGTAAAGATGGGTGTGGACCGTTGGATCACCGAACCAACCAACGGCCCCGATGAGGCGCGGAATTCGAAGAGTCGGTGATGGAAATGACGCGCGTCACTTTAGGGTTTTGAAATTTGAAATTCGAAATAAACCTGTCAGAGTGTCAGGCTTATCCAAAAAACAATCAGGGGATTGACAGATGTCCTAATCCATGGGCGAGACGAGTTGAAGAAAAGATCAATAGGGTCAATGCGAGCAGGGTTGGCAGGAAGACGACATAACTATACTCCACCAAATTTACTCTCAAACAGTCGACTGTTTAGAGTAATTTTTGGGGGGGGACTAGATGATATAGCCATATAAGAATAACCCGGTTGAATAAGCTTATTATTCAACCGGCGAACCACTCGAATTACTCACACGTCGACATGACTCCGTCGACATGCCCAAATCGACTTCCCGAAGGTCGATTCTATTGAGAGCAATCAAGGAGAAGCCGAGATTGATCTAGTCGACTCTTGCAAGTCAACCTTAATCTACCGACTTTCACTAGTCGACACCAATGAAAAGAGGAACAGCAAAGCTTCCGGTCATCCAGATATTCTAAGTCGACTCCCAGAAGTCGACTGAACTAAGACGACTCTCTGATGACGACTCCGCCTAAAAGAACTAGTCAATCGTAGCCTCCGAAGCCGCATATGTCCGCGAGTCGACTTCCTCGATCTCGAAGTCGACTTCACATACCTTAAATAACAAAGATGCGATGACGATTCACCATACTTGCAACATATCCGATGCACTCCACATTAGGAAGGATAAGAAGGAATCTTGTGGTGACTCAGCACTAAGGGGAGACGAATCGACCAGGGCATTTTGGACCTTCTAGGTCCACCGATTGGGGTACTTTGGGCACTTCACGTAAGTATTCACTTCTATATAAAGGAGATGAGGTAATCCTAAACCCTAACTCTCATTCACTCTCACTTTCCCCATAGCTGCTGCGCAGCCCTTCTTCATCACTCTTATACTGACTTGAGCGTCGGAGGCTCTACGCCGGAAACACCTCCGGCGTTGGGTTTTTGCAGGTATTCTTGCGGTCTAGCAACGGTTTAAAGACGGTTCAAGCAGATCTGAGCTCACAACCACCGGTTTACTCCAGATCCAGAAGTAGACCCATCAGCTCACAAGCTCATAAATCACAGAAATATGCATGTCGTAGGCTTTACAAAACTTGAAAGAAAAGATGTTTGAAATAAGAAGTTACAGATAATATGCACAGTGCATTAGAATGCAGAACATAATATATATTTTCTTCAAAATTGAAAGAATGTGATTCAGTGTATTCAACCTTTTTAGTTCCAAAACTATGACCTGTGCAATAATATGGTGATCTCTTTGACTGATGGAGATAGAAATAGTGCAAAAAGCAATCAAAGCAATGCAAAATTATTCACAAGCTATAATACTATGAAATTGAACAACTTAAATTTATTACGTAGTTTCAGGTATTCTGTAGTAGGAACTCATGTAAGGCAAATCGTGGGATAATCCATATCATAGGACGTGAAATAAATTTCCTGCTTCCATTCAAATGAGTTCCCAAAGTTCTCTCATCTCACATACTGCTCAATACAACATAAGCATGAGTGATGAAACTGATCAAGAAAGAATCAGAAAAGTAGCACACATTCATCTTAAAGTTCCTATTCTCCCAGTAATCATGTAAACACATGAATCGGCCAATTGAACAAAAAAAGGAAACTGTGATACAGAAAGGCAAGAACTAATTTCTTTCACGTGTAATGAGCAAGTTAACATCAACCATAAGACGTGAATACATTCCACGTTCCAACCAAATGAGTACCCAGAAAAATTCCCGTATCTCACTGCCCTCTCAAGAGCCAAGACATGCATGAGTGATGAACTGATCAAGAAGAAAAGGATGACAAACGCACTTATCTTTAAGTTTGCATTCTCCTTTCAATCTTGTAGTCAGATGGATTGACAAATTGAGACACACACCGAAAAGAAAACGAGAGAATAAAAAAGAAAGAAAGAAAGAAAGAAAAGAACCTGTGATGAGATAGACATGAACTACTTTATTTAATGTGAAGTAACAGAGGAGCAAAGAAGCTGTAGTAAATTCCATGGTAATCTGACTCCCTCAAATCATATCTACATGATTAATCTGAATAGTTTTTCTTGAATAAGCTCAAACTCCCTTCATTTCAACTCTCTCATATTGTGATCTGAAAATCATTCAAATAACCCTTAGAAATTTATCCCAATCTGTGACTACATTGCTACCATCTATATCTTCAATACAATAAGGGAGGGTATTATAGCCACTACCTACTGATAACATTTAAAGAAACATTCCTGCAATGAAAGAAATAGAGAAGAATTGGCACACGGTGCAATGATCTATCACCTAAGCAAACATTAGATGAACAAAGAGCCAAATATGCACTCAGTGGCACAATCGAGTGGCTACACAAGCAACACAATACAAGAAACTATTATATTCATAGGGACCAGGTTAATTCCATTACATGCTTATACTAGGAGCCTTTTACACCACAAAACAGATCGTCAACATCAAACTAGCAATTCTAAGTTTCTCAGTTTCATGAACAAGCTTTGGTTAGACATCAGTTTCTTGGAAATAACGGTAGAAACTAAAAGCACAGACAGCTACATATGCACCTCATCCATGTGTATTCATTTCACAACACCTGCTTGAACCCCGACACCAAGAAATCAACTCTGCAAAAAATATGCAAAAGCAATTGCGATTAATCTACATGAAGAAGAGGCACACTATAACACTCCATACATAAATAGATCATAGCGAGTATATAAAAATTAACAAGAATAATGAATGATTAAAAAAAATCTTAGTTCCGACCCATTGTTCTTCTTCATCGTCTCTTTGCCGTTGTTGCCATTTCCTCCATCCTCGATATGATCCTTAGTAGAGCTTTCTTCACTGGAATCTTTTCTGTCCCAGCCCTGAGGTGAAATCAGTGTCTCAACACAAAGCTTATTCCAAACTCCGGAAGGCAATGCAAAATGCTGAACACTAGGCCTCCTCACACCAAATAGAGCAAGTGATCTACCACTGCAGTTGACAGAATCTTGTCGAAATCCTTGGTGTAAGCAATCGGCCAAATGAAACCATCTTTCTCGATCCGGATGTGTATTGAGAAGATGTGTATTGTCGTATAATGGGTGTATGGTGTTGGTTTTGTAGCTTTTAAGATGATATTGGATGTACACGAGTTACCTCTCACTTAGTGTAATGATGGGGAGAATGAAACAATTACCAATAATCCATTGGATTGGTTGCGATCAGTTTTTTAGCTTGCGTCATTTTGTTATTTATGAGTTTGAGAATTTTAAGGATAACGGACTCTTTGCTTCTTCTTATTTCTTATTGAAAAACCATACTTTGGGACCTTTCATTACCGTTAACTTCGCTTACGTGATTTTTATTGAAAAACTTTCATATTTGATTTATTTTCTTTTGATTTTTTGATTATATTGTCTTAGTTTAACCTATTCATCTTATTTCAACCATCTAAATAATTGACACTTTTATAATTTAGTACCGTGAAAGAACACACAAAGTCATCAAGTCCATTTGCCACGTCAAATATTATCTCTATGGTCTAAAGGAGGAACGTGCATATGCATGCTGGAAATAAGAAGACAAGATGCACTGACCAATGAGGAGATTACATGTGCTGCTATCTCATGCAATTTTTTTGTTTTGTTTGGATTTTTTGGTTTGGTTTGGTTAATTTTGAAAAATGTGGTATGATTAGGTGTTAGTGGGTATATTAAAATAATATTTAAAATAAAATAAAATAAATTTATTTGATGTAAAGCATGAGAAGGATGATTTGAAGTGATAATTAGTTAAAATAATGTGAGTGAATGAATAGTGAATTAAGGTTGATGTTGTGTGTATGAATGATTGATTGATATTATTTAATTATATTCATAATATTGATGATAGTGGGGTTTAGTTAAAGTTGAGTTAAAAAATAGCGGTTCAGTTAAAATGTTGGATTTTTTTTTGAAAATTCTTGTAAACAAACATGCTCTGAATATTGTCCATAGGATCATTAGGTATTGTTGTATNGTATATATATATATATATATATATATATATATATATATGTTTGGTAGTGAATAGTATACTAGGTTTAAATATGTAGACATGCCTTTATCCATTCTGAATTGCTAAATACCGCACCCATTTTACTAATACCGCACCCTAAAATGATAGTTTTGCCCTTTAATCTTATTTTTTTTAAAAAAAATAATGTCCCACCTTTTAACCTATTTATCGGCCGAACCGAGCACCGAAAAATTTCGAAAACACCTCCAAATAATTCCGGCGAAAAAATGCTATCCAACAAGACCGATCATGCGGCGATTGGCCGGTCAAACCAGCCGGACTGGAGCCAAGATTTTAAATTTTTTTTTTTGGAACCGGCAGGTCGCTGATTGCGGCTGCAACTCGACCGACCGAACACTGATTGTGGCCGCAACTCGGCCAGCCGCACGCGGCCGGCCCATTTTTTTTTTAAAAAAAAATTAAATATTTAAGAAAATATATAATTTTTTACTACTATTAATTATTAGAGAAACCGACTAATAGTTATTAAGGCAAGTTGCTACAACATATATAGCTATTCATTGCCTTACATTGAACTTTCTCATTCAATGTAGGATAATTGCAAATCAAAGTTTTCACTCTCCCAACCTTTTATAGCCACTCTTGGCCTTTATTATTGTGTTTGTAATCGATGTGGGATTGTCTCAAACCTTTATAGCTACTTTTTGCATTCTTTTTTTGCTTTCAAAATCAATGTGAGACTAAATGATCCATGCTTTAACACACTTTCACTATGTATGTCAAGATGAATATCACATTATCATTAATTAAACTTATTATTATCTTAAACTGATAAATGATTAAATTTAACTAAATGAACATGAAAATTGTAATATATTCTAATATATACCATAATAATTTATAACTTCTAACATAATAGTAATAAATTCTAATTTATAACATAATCAATTCTAATCTATAATACAATAATTTCTAACCTCTAACAAAATAATAATAAATTCTAATTGCATTTCTAACTATTTGTACATATAAATTAATTTGTATTTTTTTAAAATTTTCATGGTTTTTAATTTTTTTAATTAAAAAATGTTGAAATATAAAAAATATATTTAAATAATTTCATATATATTATTATATATTTTATAATAAATGAAAAAAATTAATAATTAAGTTTGATTAATAATTAAAATATATTAATAATTTAAATTAATATATATTAAATTATATATATTAATATTTTCATATATATTATTATACATTCATATATATGAATATGTATAATTTAATAATATTAATATATATTTTATATAAATATATATTAATAGAATTAATATATTATATAATATATATTATATTAATATAGTTATTATAAATTATGATAGTATAAAATATAATTAATTATAATGAAAAAAGTATATTAATATGATATGGGATATTATATAGCTGAGGAATAGACCGGTTTGCATCATCGGTCGAGCAACCTCGAAGTGGAGAAAACCGGATTGGGAGAAAGATGATCGACCAAAAAGGAGGAGATCGAGCAGAATAGCAGAGCTGGTCGAGGATCGACCAAAAGGGAGGAGATCGAGCACTCAACAGGTGAAGAGCAGTCTAGGGCGTGGCTTGAACGCGAGAAGGCGCGTGGATGACGTTAGAAGATCTCAACGGCCTGCGCAGAATAATAATCTCCCTCAGCTCAGAGGGACACGTGGCGAGAATATATTGGTGCAGAGTGATAGTGGCGAAAACTACCCCTGACATCTCTGACACACGTACACTATGTGTGTACGGACGGGCAGTACGGGCAGGACAGCTCACCAAAAGCAGGGCAGTTTTTAGGGCAGGTATCTCACTCCTATATATATGGGAGTGGGTCTTTTCTTGTAGCCTACGATTTATCCATTCTTTACTTTGGAAAATTGAACAAACACATACTGACTTAAGCATCGGAGGCTCTTCACCGGAAAACCCCTCCGGTGTGAGA
>BKCP01004661.1:0-60610 GCA_008636005.1 Striga asiatica | reverse complement strand
AAAACACACAAACATTTCAATTACTCGAGATCACCCGACAAACTCATCCTTAAACTTCTCCAGATCAGCAAAATTCATCTTCAGCAAGTTGGTCAAGTCCTCCGCTATCGGCACCATACTCCCAAACCTCTTCAGGTGAACCTCCGCCGCCTCCCGAGCCGCCGCCGACATTTTTCCGGCCATCTCCTGGCCGGCACGCTCTGCCTCCTCCTTTTCCCGCCTCATTTCCTCCAAAATCTTATCGGACGCCCGTTTTTCCTCCTCCAGACCCGAAATCCGGTTTTTCAACTCCTCCATGACTTTATCGTCCATATTCTTCTGTTTCTTGAATTCCTCAATCTCTTTCGTCATTTTCGAGACGCTCGACTCCAGGCCCTGCTGCCTTTCGCGGTACTCCTCGATCACGCGATCCTTTTCCCAGGCTTCAGTTTGAAGCTCCTTCAGTTTCTGTTCTTTTTTTTGCAGTTGGGCCGTGTTCTTTTGCATCTGGAGCTTGTGCGAGATCACTTCTTGAATTATCTCCATTGCCCGCGTGCGCCTTTCCAGCTCGTATTCGGGCTCCGTTTTGATCTTCCCTTTGTCGCGGTTCATTCTTCTACGTACTCTGCAACACACAATAAATTAATGGGTTTGGAAAGCTTTTTCAGTGCAGTTTATACCTGTGTGTGTACACAGTGCACTGTACACTTTGAAGGAGATTTTCTTGCAAAGGTGAAAATTATATAGTTTAGAAAACAGCCATATTTTGAGAATATATATGCTGAAATCTGAATGGTACTAATGGTAATGGAGTCTAATTTTGGGTGGTGGTTGTGGGGTTCAAACAGGCCAGCTGAGNTTAAGGATGTTTGGAAATAAATTAATTAATGGCATTCATAATAATTAATGCATGTATGTAATTTCCTCCATAGGTGACAACGAAAGCTAGAGAATATTTCTACAATATTATTGTATTACAAATAATTTCCACATGTAATAAGACTAATTGTAAACACATCCATTTTTAATATACATTGTGAGGCTATTATATGTCATCTATATATATATAATTACTAGCTAATCCCATTTAATAAACATTGAATTAAAATTTCTTCACTTTTCCTGCAAAATGAGTTATATTTTTTAATTAATTATTCACTAATCCCACATTTAAAAAGATTTCTTTTAGTCAAACCTAATTAGTTAATGGCTAAATTAAAAGGTTCTTTTAGTTAATCTCACATTTATGTTTCTTATTCTCATTTATATATATAAACGTGGTAGTCATTATTGTTGTGCAGAAACTATATATTATTATTTTTTTATTCCATTATTATGAATTGAATAAGCAATTAAAGCTATAAAAAATATTAATAAATGTATTAAATACAAACATTATAATACAGATCATGTTACATTACAATATAAAAAATGAAATTATTTTTTTTTTGTAATTTAATTTCCAGCCATACCCCATCAAACATATAGCTGCAAAATGATAAGAAATATTAGCTTCATAATTAAAATTAAAAATCTAGCTCCCCTAAATGGTAAAACCTTATAATAATAGTATAGATACATTTAAATGACATATAATTTATAAAATTATGAATTAAATAAATAAATTATTATTATAGCACAGTCTATATAATTATTATAGCAAAGTCTATATTGTCAATATTATCATTTTAAAAGTTCATTGAAAAAACATATGTATAAAAAAAAATTCATATGATCATAATTAATAGTGCAAAATTAACTATCTTTGACTTTCCATTTAGTAGTAATAATAAAATATTTTATATTACTACTATTCAATAAAATGCATGATTTCTGCAGATATGATTATCGCAATCAACATTCTGTTTTATAAATTAAAAAGTGTGCTGAATAAATTGTCTCTTATTTTTCATTAAAAAAAACTGTTGGCCGTGAAAAAAAATATTATTTCACAATTATAAATATAAATATGATTAATTTTTATTAAACAATCCTCTTTAAGAAAAAAGTGGCGGGACAAATTTCTGCATGATTATAGCATCAAAACATATCCAAAACATCAATATTTTAATACATTAAAAACCATACTTTCAGCAACAGAAAAGTCATATTAAAAGGAAATTGGCAAAGTCAAAGAATGAGGATTGACAAAGCATTGTATGTAATGGCAGATTGTTGCATAATATAGAAATATCAAGAATAATTAATAATCAACAAAAAAAAAAGTCAAATCTATATGAAAAGTTCAAAATTAAAAACACAGCAAATTATGTGGAACATTGTTGGACACTATAAAATATAGAAAGAAAAATAATTTGATTTCCCTATCATTATCAACACATTCAACTTTTACCAAGACATCTGCCTTTATATTAAAATCGATTTTTTGCGTAAAAGTTTTAAAAATAAAAATTCCTACAGATTCTTTTAAACGTTAAACAAGAAATTCCTTATAATCTAAACAGACTTATTATAAACTTACCTAATATTTTCAAATTTTGAACAAAATACTAAAAACTTTGAAAAACTTCGGCAAAAGACTTTGAACAACTTCGAAAAGCGATTTTGAACAAGTGTTAGCAAAGCTTCACTTACTGATATGATGAGAAAGACGAGAAAGAATTGAACTATTTAGTGTTCAAAATCTGAACAAAATACATAAAAGGTACATATGTATGTTATAAACAAATATGAACAGATATGTTATAAACTTACCTATATATTTGTTAGTAGAGCTGAACAGATCTGTTAGAAACTTACCTATTTTTTCAAACCCTGAACAAAATACATAAAAGTTTGAAAAAGTTCGACCAATGTCATGTTCTGTTCGAAAAACGATTTCGAAAAACATCTAAATAATCTCGAATTATGTATAAAATATGATATATCTTTGAAGCTTATTCACAAAAAATTTTGAAAAATGACACAGATCATTGAAAATAATAAAAAATAAAAACTACGTTGAACAAAAAATATTTCAGCTCTTCATAGATTTGTAATATTATCGCCCGATTTTGACCGACCTGTTAAGATTTAGCAACACAGATTAAGAAATCGGGACGAATATTTATTTTTCGATCACTACTGTTGGCCACAAAAACAACATTTCTCGGATGTTTTTTTTTTAATTTTTTAAGCCTTTACCGGGAGAAAGTTTCCGGTAAAACATTTGTTTTGTATTGAATCTCGCCGAGTTTGTCGTAAGATCGGGTGAAGGATTAAGGTTTCAGACAGAATGAATAACGAGAGAAGCGCCGACATCAAAAGAAAAAATGGCTTACATCACTCTCAAGGAGTTTATCTCTATTTATAGTCATGTTATCATTGACCTGTTTTATATTTGATTTTGGCTATCCTAAAAAATTAAGTGGACTTCTAATTTAGGCTTTTTTTATCATTCAATCAATATATTTCTTTATGGCCCAAAAATTGCCATTTTGTTCAAATGTCTTAAATATTTGGCACATATCATTACTTATCAACCAAATACAATTATTTATTTTGTAATATTTTGCTGGTATTTTTTTAGTATTTTTTTTTTTAAATTTCCTATATGATCTATAGTACAAAATACAATAATTATTTTAAAAAATAAAACCATTATATGTCTTAATTTGAAGATAGTGATTTGTACTGATGGAGATTCTGTTGATAGAAAATTCAGAAACGTTGTATATAAAAAATTGTTTAGCAATATTTAGTTATTCTTTCTTAGGACATTTTTCCAATGATTATATTATGATTTTTACTATTGTTTATATCTTTTTATTATTTTTTGTTCTATTATATTGCTTTCTGTACAAATGCACGGGTTAAAAACTAGTTTCTTTTAATGTCACAGTCATCTACGTGGTATAATGTAGAAATTAATCAATTTATTATTCTCTAGAGATCTCTCTCAATCTCTCACACCTCTTCTCCTAATTATCCCTTTTGGGATTTGTCTTTCGCATATAGATCAGCAATCTTTTTCTCTCTCTCATTATTCAATCAAATTCTTCAGGTAATATTTCTACACGGCCCCGTCTCTTATATGCCAAAACTATTGCGCAGATTTAGTATTTTTATGAACTTTAAAAGATCAAACAATGCATGGCCAGCCCATGCATGATTGTTCCCTTGATTCATTGGTATCCTTGACCTTTTTCTTTTTTTTTTTTGGTCAGATCCAGATTTCACTATGGTATTTCATCTGCTGAATTACATGTAACATTTATTAATAATATTTGAAAGCATGTTAAATGTTTCATTTCTTCATCAATTGTAAAATGTACATTTTTTAAGATTCATGAAATTGAAAGGCTCGTGTTTTTTCTTGTTTATGCATGTCCATATACCTGATGTGAATGCCAATTGAAATCAATTGCTCTGTTTCATTTTCAGGGGATCCTAACTAGTAACTACAATCATTAGCTTGAGAAGGGGATTAATTAATTAATTAATCGAAGCCTGATGACAAAGCACGCGTGGCGATCGATCAGCACCCTTCATTTCGACGCGGAAAAGGAAGAACAGATAAAATGGATGAAAATAGGTAATAAATTGCCCCTTGAATCCTTACCTTGTCAATGGAGGATATGGGATACTGCCCTAAGGCCCAAAAAGATGGCATTTAAGGCTTGTTTACCTTATAATCACCAACGCGGATATTTGTGGTATACAGAATGGCAACTTATACACAGTAAGTTGTTCATCCTGTATATCCTCATTCAAGAACCAATTGAAAAGGGTCGTAAAGCTCGTGAAAAACATAAACCACGGCAACAAGGAACGAAACTTGAGGAACAAGTCGGAAGCCATTAACCTAGTCGAGGACTTCCAAAGGCAGTATGAGTCGCTTTACACATTGTACGAAGACTTACGGGAAGAAGTCAAGAAGAACATCGGATTTGGAGATGGGGAGAGTTTTTCTTCTTCTTCAACTTCTAGTTCGGATTCCGAGTCATACTACTCGCTGGGCGGGTCGAACACAGTCCAAACCCCACACAGAAGGAGCAATTCGAAAAACTCCAGCTTCAGCAGTGACATTAACCAAGAACTCGACCCGACTTCAGATTTAGAGGACACCATTTTGAAAGATAAGTTGACTTCTTCGAGTGAGGTGAAAAGCATCACGAACCAATATTCCCATTTGGAGGGACAGGTCGAGAGTTTGAAGCTCGAGGTTTCAAAACTCTTTTCGGAAAAAGAAAAGTTGAAAGAGGTAGTCGAGTGTAAATCGGATGAAGCCATGCAGATGAAAGAAAAAATTTCAAGTCTTGAAGGTCAGGTTTTGGAGGCTGATGCTAAATTGAAAGAAAACGAAAGCCGTTTTTATTCTGTTAAACACTCTGAGGATAGTGAGAAGAAGAAGTACTTGTCGCGAATTTCGGACCTTGAGGCTCAGGCGAAGAATGTGCAGCTCAAATTGGATTCTTTGAAAGATGAGAAAGTCGAATTAGAAAGACGGGTTTTTGAGGAAACTGAAAAATCTGCGTCCTTAGTAAAGGGCCTAACCGAACAGGTCAGCTCTCTGAAGAATATACTGGCTAATGCGAATACCCAGAAAAGCGAACTAATATCCGAGCTCGAGAAAAAATCGAAAGAAAAATCAGAATGCCTGATTCTAATAAACAATCTGAAGAATGAGTCAAGTGTGAACGAGCAGAAGTTATCGAAGGAGAAAGAAGGCCTAAAAGCTCATGCTCGCGACTTAGAATTGAAAATACATTCTCTGCTCAGCACGAAAACAGAACTCGAAGACCAAATAAAGAAGCTAACCCAAGAAGCTTCTCAATCCTCGGCAGAAGTTTCCGAATCACACAGATCACTATCCGAAAAAGAAAATGAACTATCCACCGAGCGCAAGAAACTCACCGACTTCCAAAACATAACTTCTGCCAAGACCAAATCCTTAGAAGATGAGACCAAAAGCCTCAAGACCGACCTCGAATCCATAAAAAACGAGAAAACAGAACTCGAAGACCAAATAAAGAAGCTAACCCAAGAAGCTTCTCAATCCTCGGCAGAAGTTTCCAAAACACACAGATCACTATCCGAAAAAGAAAACGAACTATCCACCGAGCGCAAGAAACTTACCGACTTCCAAAACATAACTTCTGCCAAGACCAAATCCCTAGAATATGAGACCAAAAGCCTCAAAACCGACCTCGAATCAATAAAAAACGAGAAAATCCATCTCCAAACAATCGTCGAATCCCTACAAACCGAGCTCGACAAAGAAAAAGGAGAAAACTCCCAAAACAGATCAAAACTCGAGAAACTCTCCAAATCCAACTTCCAAATCGTGGAGCGTAAAGTAGAAGATTTGCTAGAGGAGTTCCGGAAGCAACTAGAAGACAAGTACCGTATCCTAAGCCGAAGGATCCGAGTTGCCGAGCAACTCCAAGTCGAGAACAAGGAATGGTACCGTAAAACTAAAGAATCGTACGAGCAACAGAACAAGGACTTGAAAGCTCGAGCAGAAAGAAACGAAATCGAGCTGAAAAGCATCAAGGACATGACACTAACAGCGAACAAAGTCTTAACCTCTTTAGACTCGGTGGCACTAAATTTCGAGGAATGCAGCGCGAATTTTTTGAACAGGATTTCTAAAGCGTCGTGCGAACTTAAGTTTGCAAAGCATTGGGCCATGAGGAAGAATAAGGCGGTTTTACACGTGAGGGACGAGATGGACTGCCTTTTGGCCCAGCTGGATGATAAGGAGAAGGAGATATTGGTTGTAAGGGAGAGGGTTTGGAAGTCGGAGAATAAAGTGAGGGAGTTGGAGAAGATGGTGAAAGAGAAAGAGGATACTATGTTGGGGCTAAAGGAGGAGAAAAGAGAGGCTATAAGGCAGTTGTGTGTTTGGATCGATTATCATCGTGGCAGGTCGGATTATTACATGAAGATGTTGTCCGAGTTGAACCCAACGTGCAAGAAGGCATCTTGATGACATGGAAGAAAAAAAAAAGATAACGAAAATGTGGATTGTTTGATGTTTTTTTTTTAATGGTGTTATTTTTTCTTTGGGTTTTGTTTTCTTCTCATTCTTGCTAACTAGGCAGCAAGAGTTGTAGAGGAATGAGTGTGTTTTCCTTGTTTTGGGTTTAGGTTTGATTGGAGGTTTTAACATGGAGTTAGGTTTAATGTTGGATGTGTGAGTTAAGGTTGTCTGGTGAATGAATCAGGGCATGGTCTTGTACTTGTCATTGTTCTTCTCACTGAACCACAAATAAGAAGTTTCTCCTTTTCTTCCCACTCAAATTTCACAAATGATAATTGGAGTGCTGGAAATATGGAAAATATTGGACTATTGGAATTTTTCCGTTTTGATTTAGTTTAGTTAATTTTGAAAAAAGTGGTATGGTTAGTTGTTAATCAGTATATTAAAATAATATTTAAAATAAAATAATTGAAGTTGATTTGATGTAAAAGTAGGAGATAGATGGTTTGAAGTGATGGTTAATTAAAATTATGTGAGTTGATGAATATCCATAACTATCTTAAAAGAATGAGTTGTTTCTTGAAAATTTTGAATTACCCATATTACCCTCAAAAGATGTTACTTTAAAGAACATAAATGTAATTTGTAATTTGAAATTAGAGTTGATAATGATGATTTGTAACTCATCCAACCACATTTAAATAGAAACTTGAATTGCCAATAATATCCTTAAGAAATAAAAAATGTAACTTTTGTTTGAAGGATATAAATGTAATATTATAACTTCTATTTAAACCACATTACAACCACACACCTGTCTTCTTTATTATATATAAGTTGTCTTCAACTCTTTCATTTTCTCTTCTGTCATATACAATTATTTTTTATTTATATAATTTATATTAATCTCATCCCATTATTCTTCATCATCTACCAATATTAATTTATTTATGACAAGAGTATGCATAGTCGCATTTTGGAGTATCACCTTCTAAATTGTTGGTCCTTTTCAATCACAAATTGTTGCATATTAAGGTATACCACTAATTTATATGTCAACTAAATGTTTTTCAAATGAAATTGTTATTCAATATGACATTAAGATTCATTTAAATTTTATCATAATGTTGCATTTCATTATTATTATTATTATTATTATTATTATTATTATTATTATTATTATTTTAGTATTGTCATATTATAATTACTTTATGTTTTATCATACTTTCATTTTCATTATGTATAATGGGCATCTCTTGTGAATTAGAGAAAAATAGAAAAGGTAGTATTAAGTTTCCACATTTCAGGGTCCACTGAAATATCCAAAATCTTTAATTAGGCTTTATTTATAAAAGACAATGAAGAAAAAATATTGAATATCATGTCAAAAATGTATGTATATTACATTTTATAGCTAATAAAGAAAAAATTACAAATATACTAGACGGCTACCCATAGCTTTTGCGTCTATCTAAAATTGCACTCATGGTAAAAATAGTTCATATAACTTAATCAATTAATGGATTTTGTGAAAAAAAAAAGGAATAACATTTTACTAAAATAATAATGTTGATTGATATCCAATTTTTATTTTATTATGTTATTTTGTATATTTTTTTGTGTATTTTATTTGAACTGTAAGAGATATATATAGTATTTTACAATTAATAAATTTATAAATTAATATTTCATTAAAATAATCTAATATTGATATCTATTCTTTTTTTTCTTTTTATAGAATTTTGGTGTATTTTATTTGAACAGAAAATGAGAATCATTATACATACTTATTCATAGTATTAGTTTATTATAATGTAGTTGTCCTATAAGCAACCAAAATAGAGTCAACACAATAAATCATAACTTATATATTTACTTTTATTCATTTAATCTAAAATTCCAATTAGCCTTAAGAAAAAGAAACATAACTTTTGGATATTTATTGCATTTTCATTATTTCTTTTGGATAATTCAGTATTGTGACATTATAATTAATATTTGTTTAATCGTGGTTGTATTTTCATTATTTATGGTGGATAATTTTCTTGTGAAATAGAGAAAAAATTAGAAAAGTAGTATGGTGCTTTTACAATTTAAAAAAGTTAGTAATACATATAAGAATTAATAAGTATTAAGCCAAATAATAATTATTCCTTTAATATAATTTTCAATACATATTATTCAAAACTTACCTTCATCAATGTTTTATTTCATTTATGTTTTATCATACTTTCATTTTCATTATGTATAGTGTGGATGCCTTGTGAATTAGAGAAAAATAGAAAAGGTAGTATTAAACTTCCACATTTCACGGTCCACTAAAATATCCAAAATCTTTAATCAGGTTTTATTTATAAAAGACAATGAAGAAAAAAAATATGAAATATCATGTCTAAAAAGTATGTATATTACATTTTATAGCTAATAAATAAAAAATTACAAATATACTAGACGAGTACCCATAGCTTTCGCTTCTCTCTAAAATTGCACCCATGGTAAAAATTCATATAACTTAATCAGTTAATTGATTTGAAAAAAAAAAATGAATAACATTTTACTAAAATAATAATTGTTTATTATCCAATTATTATTTTATTATGTTATTTTGTTTACCTTTTTGTGTATTTTATTTGAACTGTATGAGATATATAGTATTTTACAATTAACAAATTTATAAGTTAATATTTTATTAAAATAAGTTAATATTGATATCTATTCTTTTTTTTTATTTTTATAGAATTTTGGTGTATTCTATTTGGACAGAAAATGAGAATCATTATACATACTTATTCATATTAGTTTATTATAATGTAGTTGTCCTATAAGAAACCAAAATAGACTCAACACAATAAATCATAACTTATATATTTACTTTTTATTCATTTTATTCATTCAATCTAAAACTCCAATTACCCTTAAGAAAAAAAAACATAACTTTTGGATATTTACTGTATTCATTATTTTTTTGGATATTTTAGTATTGTGATATTATAATTAATATTTTTTTTTTATTGTGGTTGTGTTTTCATTATTTATGGTAGATATGTTTCTTGTGAAATAGAGAAAATTTTTTTTTAAAAAAAAAGTAGTATGATGCTTCCACGATTTAGAAAAGTTAGTAATACATATAAGTAATAATAAGTATTAAAATATATAATAAATATTCCTTTTAATTTTCAATACATATTAATTACAAATTACCTTCATCAATGTTTGTTTTCATCACTATGTCTTTAAATGTTTACTCATATCTATTATAAAGATAAAATACATGTAATGATGAGTTTATAATTTCAAATTTTAAAAAATGAAACTATAATTTAGGACCTTATTTTCAACATTCAGAATGTATTAGTCTTTTAATTAAATGTGAGCAAATGAGTTACAAATTATTATTATCAACTCTAATCTAAGATATATTTTGAATACTAATTACAGTTGAATGGTCGTGAAAGTTCACTGTCATTTTCAAAATTTAGTAAAAATCCACTTAAGTATATATCATGATAACAAGTTAATACGATAATAATCATTTTTTATAAGTAAAAATACAATTTTAATGTAATAAATAATCTACTCTTTTTTTAGTTTAATCGAAATTAATCAAATAAATTCACTCATTTTCACTATGGGTTTTAAATCCCTAGAATAATTGAAATGAATTGAAGTTCAATTTTGAAATAACTATCTTATAAGGGGGAATTGTTTCTTGAAAAAAATGAATTGTCGAAAATTCCTTACGCTATAATTAATTTTTAAGGTTACTAATGTGATTTTGTCACAACTGTGAGGGAGTTACAAATTTTTGTCACAACTGTGAGGGAATTACAAATATTAATAGTTACAATCACTTTTTCAATCTATTTGTTTTCCATTCTACTTTTTTATTTTTTTATTTTTTTGTCATCGATGATCTTATTAATCTCTTATTATATTTCGTTACCTATTTAATAATTTAATTTCTCTTAGTTGATATAAAGACGTTAAGATTATCTAAACAAATATATAAATTAAAAATAAAATTTAAGAAATATATAGTTTTTAAACGTAAGAGAGAATATTATTTTAAGGTTTTGTAATTAAAATATATTTATTTCATAAGCGAAAAATATATAATGCACCAATGAAATTATCATCTCTAATTTCCAAATATCCTATTTTATTATAGATATTTTTGTTATAGCATTAAAAAATTTAAAGAGAAACAATTTAGTGAACATGTATATGTTTAATAATGATTGAATCAAAAATAGTTATTCAACATACAAAATATCAATTTTTTGTGGAAAAAATCTCTTAGTTAAGTGAATTAATATGTAGTCTTAATAGGATTATTTTGTTTATTATTCACTAAAACAATATGCATGATACGATTTAGGTTTACCAGGTAATAGTATGTATAGTATGAATGTTCTTTTATGATAATGTGTGTTACGTAAATTACTCTATCATTTACTTTAGTTGTAATATACATCAAAATAGATTAATTATACAAATAAAATAAAATATTTAACACTCAATTTTGAATCTTGAATTTCAAAATATGTGTACTTCTTAAAAAATATATAGTTACAATTAAAATCAATTGAATAAAAATTATTAATGCATTTACTTAAAATTTATTTTCATTAGTCAATCTTATTTATAAATCATAGATAAATTATAATTTTCAAATCACTTCTCAAAAGTAGGAAACATAACCTTTATACAAATATATAAAAATTATATTAAGATAAAAATAAAATATAAAAGAATCATCATTTTATAATTTATCTAAAATAGAGTTATTTATTTTTACTTTTAAGATAGTCTTGAAAATCCATGAATGAAAATGATAATGCATGCATGCAATTTTAAGAAATGCAACAATAATTTATTTTGGAAAATATACATATAAAGGATACATATAAAGGTACCTTCAATCAACTAATGTTACAACAATATATATAGATAAATGGTCACCTTTAATTAATCAAGAAAGTTATTGTTCCTAATAATTTTCAAGTAAATTTTTTTATACAATACTTACGACATTAAAGATATTTTCAAATATTTATATCTCTTATGTCATTATATACAGAGAGAAAATATATATCTAAATATTATGAAATATTACACGTGCAAATATAATTGAATTTTCAACAGTTATGATCAAAATAATAGATAACGAAATATTCAACCATAGTGTTAGCTTCCAATTAATAATTAAAAAAATGATAATCACAAATTATAGTCATAGTATATTCGAGTTATCTTTCAAAGAGTATGACGTAAAAGAAAGACATTAAAAAACTATTATTTTGACAGTAATAATGATTATTATTTTAAGAATAATGATGATATCATTAAATAACAAAATCAAGGACGACATAAATTTTTTTAGCATTTAAAATTTCACAAAAAATATCAATTTTATTTAGATTTTCTAACCAATATTTTTTTTATTTAATTTTATTTGTCATAGAGTTCAGTTAATAGTACGTATTATATATTATATTTTATAATAAAATACACAAATTTTTGTTAAACAATGGAAAGAAAATTATATAATACTATTAAATTAAATCTAATAATAGAATAATTTTAATAAAAACAAAACAAAAATATCACGTGCGTAGCACGTGCATCTTCCTAGTTGAATTAAAGTTGATGTGAGGTATAAGAATGATTGGTTGATATTATTTAATTATATTGATAATATTGATGATAGTGAGATTGAGTTAAAATTGAGTTAAAAAAAGTGGTTGAGTTAAAAATGATTAAATATTTTTTTTTTTTTAAAATCTAAGCATCAAGTAAAGGTTTGAATTTTAATTGATCCTATCATTTGTGAAGATTGTCACTAGCCGTAAAACTATAACCAGGGGATGGTAACAGAATTTATTGCATCCTTATACTATGCTTGAAAAATATTATATGTAAATCATTAATAAATAATAGTCCTTTCAAGACTCGAAACATGTGGATCTTTCAAGACTCAAAAATGCCAGCAAGGAGAGCTGTGATGGCTGCCTCCAAAGACTGGTTGGAGTTCTCGGGCTGTCTGCATTAAGTCATTTGTCTTGCTCTAGTTCTAGTTGGTGTTTTTATTTTTTCTGAGTCTGCTTAGTTTTAGTTGCTTTCTTGTACTTTATGTTGCTTTGTTTATTATGTATCCGGGCTTTGTAGTTAGTTTTGGCTTTGTATTTTTCTTAGGAATAGTCCTCTATGCTAGGCTTTTGCAGTGGTATAGGCGAGTATTTCTTTTATTTTGGTTTTGTGTTATCCCGCTTATGGGTGTCTAGGCCGCTTTTCAGCGTGTCCTCTCACTTTTCGTTTTCGGCTTTTGGCCGCGTCTGTATTTGAACTTTGTTCCCTTTGAGTTATGATATAATATTTCTCTCGTTCCGAAAAAAAAAAAATTAATTAAAAAGGAAAGTGTAACACAAACAATGAAGCACTAAAGGAGTTTATATTTCTATTTAAAATTATGAATTATTTCTTCATACAACAATATTAGTTATACTTACTATATTTTTATAATTGTTTGTTTTAAATTCTAGATATTTTGCAATATAAAGTTGTGTTTGAAAGATAACGATTTAGTTGATGATCTAGTAGTGATTGTTTCTCTCTCGTTTACTTTATCGTTGCTATCACTCACTTCAGCTGACATAGTGAGGTAATTCGAGTATATTAAAATGTGGAACTCAAATCGTAATTTGGGAATGAAATTGAGATTATTTTCAATAATACTGCTTTAGTGGAATGACTGTATTATTCTTGTTAGATTTGATAGGTTTGACATATAGTCTAGTCTTAATAGGAGAAGTCCAATTTAATGTCTCTTTAGGGTCACTATTGAAGCCTATAAATACACATATTCTCTAGTCTTGCAAGACATAATATACGTAGAGATACCTAATTTTCCATTCCCACCAAAGGAGTTCTAGAGGTGTTAGGTAATTCAATAGAAGACGTTAGGGTAGTTGAGCACCGGACCACTGTCGGCCGCCGATCACCACCGAGCACCATTGCGCGAGACGACCTGAGTTCAATCTTGTCTCCTTTGGATCACTTGTCTGTATTGTGCTTTTTCTAGGCCTCCAAAAGTGTTAAAATTCTCCAAAACCGACTTCTCTCCTTCCTATTTATAATGTAGGTCGAATATATGTTGAGGAAGAAATCATATGAAATCCCTATGCCTCGCCGGTTTGAACACCACGTAACACGACTCGTGTGACTTAAGGGACATAACCACACGAGTAGTGTTATATCTCAAATCACACAATCCTCCCAGACTTACACGACTGATATAACTAATCCACACGACTCGTGTGAAAAGGCCGTAAGTTAATTTTATTTTTTTCTTTGCTACACGACTCGTGTGGCTTATGGACCACATCACACGAGTCATGTGGTGTCTTACGCACCTTATCTTCACCGTTTTCCATCTCAACTCAATTTTAACGCTTTTTTGACATATTTCTTGTAAAAACTAATGATAATGAATACTTTATCATAAATTAATAAATCTAACAAAATGGTGCACAATTCAATAATAAACATGATCATATCATAATCGATCGCTCAAAATGCATGTAAAATTTCAGTAACAATTAATAATAAAAAAATAAAAAAAAAAGAGCCATGTGGCAACACTTCTTCAAAGTGAAATGGTTTCCGAGTGATAGAAAGCAAATTGACATACATTTCTTTACATATTTACGTCATTGCTTCTGGATTATATATGTCATGTTGAACTCGTCCATACCAAATGTGTTGACGTAATTGTCGTTTATCAGCTTAATCTTGTATTATGCAGCAGGACTGTCCTTACCAGTATCTCCTGTAAAAAAGAGTGGAGCCAAGAAACCAAATTGATAATACACAAAGAAAGAATCTAACTTTAAAAAAAGACCCATCTTGGATAAAGATCGGAATCTGGGCTTCGTTTTAAGAGTGAGAAAGATAAAAGTTCNTAAAAAAAAAAAAAAAGAAAAAAAAGATGGTGAAGAAAATGGTTTACAATTGGAAATCTTGGTGGAGGTCTGTTCAGAAGAACAATTACTTGGTTCTCAAGTTGGGGGTCTCAGTTCTCTTAGTAGCCCTTGCTTTTAGGCTTCTCTACAGTGACAGATCCTCTGATATTTCTCCAATTTCGAAGGCCCCTTTCCTTGACAGAACTCAGATTTCAACATCCCCAGTTGTTTCTGGCGAGACTCAAGAAATTACAGATCACAACACGATTCAAGGTCAGATCTTTTCTTATTTACTTCCTTTTCTCTTATCTGTTCAATGTTATGTGCACTTACTAGAGATTGAATCTCATTTGGGATCTTAATAAGGCAACAGATATTAGTAAACCGAGATATTGTGTTGAAATATAGCAAAAAATTCTAGCAAGTTGGACTATATTGCCAATACCACTATTGAGGTGTTTATGTAGTAGTATTTTAGTTCAATTTTCCTCCTAGAAGCTGAAAAGTACTTATTTTTCCTTTTTAAATGTTGGAAACACCCCTTGAGCTAGTGTAGGGATTCTAGAGATAATTTTTTTTTATTTTTTAGTAGTCTATATGAAATTTCAATCTTGTTAAGTGGTTTGAAGATTGGGGGTGGTAAGTTGCTGAATTAATTGACAAGGGCTGGTTCTGTGCGTATCAGTGGATTAATTGCTCTCATGTATCTTTGCAAGTGTTTATCTACTTAAACGTTGTTCGTGCAGAGTATGACATGGAGTCCCTAGACAGTGAAGGAAAATGTAACCTTTTTATTGGGGATTGGGTTCCGTATAAAGGAGAGCCCCTATACACAAATAGCAGCTGCAGCTTAATTGAAGACCACCAGAATTGTATGAAAAATGGCCGACCGGACAAAGATTATCTTTACTGGAGGTGGAAGCCCCATGGATGTGAGTTGGCCAGAGTCGATCCCAGGAAGTTTCTAGAGCTAATGAGGAATAAAAGTTGGGCATTCATTGGGGACTCCATTTCGCGGAATCATGTCCAGTCGTTTCTTTGTGTTCTCTCTACTGTAAGCTACTGCTATTTTGATTCTTTGCTGACAACGAAATATCGTCTCACAATGAATAAAGAATTTCAAGGTTTAACTGGAAAAATATAGTTTGATAACTGCACTGCATAGCATCTTCATGGTTGACTTCTTTCAACTTTGAGCATTTTTAGGTGGTGGTCCTCTTTTTCTAAGATGGGAGCTATTGTTTCTTATATTTGACAGACCCTGTTGGTAAAGTAATGAATGGATTCCAATACTTTAAAGCTTGTTATTTTGACTCTTGCATGAGTCGAGAAGAAATTCAAGATTGCTCACGATGCATGAAATTTTTCGCTCGTCTTTGAGATTATAAATTATTATGCCTTTGTACAATTAAGGACGTATTGAGGTCCTTCATTGTTGAGTTTGAATTGAAAAATTAAGAGTTTAAGATACTACTATTTGAATCCATCCTGCCAAGAGTTTTTAATTATTTTCTCTTGATCACATTGGCATGGCCACTTGAATCAGCTTGCATTTTTGTGCTCAATATTAAAAGGAAAAAGAAAAAAGTTATAAGGCCCTTCCTGTTGTCTGAAAAGATTTTAGCTCATTCATTGTTGACTTTTATCTTGTTTCCTTTTGACTTTCAAATTCTGCTTTTTGATTAGAGTTAGTTATAGAATTTGTTAGTGTCTGCTTCTTGAAGGTCGAGAATCCCACCGAAGTGTACCACGATGAGAACTACAAGTCCCGAAGATGGGTCTTCCCTTCCCACAACCTTACAGTCTCAGTCTTGTGGTCCCCATTCCTCGCCAAGGCCGCCATTTTTGAGGACATAAACGGCGTCTCGACTTCCGAAATCGAGCTTCACCTCGACACCCTGGACGACAGCTGGACCCAACAATACCCCACGTTCGACCACATAATATTCTCGGGCGGCAAGTGGTTCACCAAAGGCACGATCTACTACGAGAACAACCTCGTGCTCGGCTGCCACCACTGCCCCAAACGGAACCTCACCGAGCTCGGCTTCAACTTCGCCTACCGAAAAGTCATCCGCAATGTGTTTGACCACGTCATCAGGTCAAATCACAAAAGCGCGGTGGTTTTTTATCGAACCTCGACTCCCGACCACTTTGAAGGCGGAGAGTGGTTCAGTGGCGGGGCCTGCAAGAGGCTGTGGCCGGCCAAGAAGGGCGAGTTTGAGTTGAAGGAGCTTAATAGGATTTTACGTGACGTGGAGCTTGAGGAATTCGGGAAGGCACGTGTTAGGGCAAAGGATGAAGGGGTGAGTTTGCGGCTGCTGGATGTGGGCCCGCTGTCGTTGCTGAGGCCCGATGGGCATCCGGGCCCGTTTAGATTTTTCCAGCCGTTTGCGGGGGGTCGGGAGGAGGAGAAGGTGATTAACGACTGCCTGCACTGGTGTCTGCCGGGGCCAATAGATACGTGGAATGATATGTTGATGGAAATGGTTGTGAATGGCTGAGGACATTGGCCCGTATTAGAGCCCGTTTGAATTATTTGGGTCTGACCTGTGTGGCCCATTTGGGTATGTTGGGGGTGATTTGTTGATTTGAGGCTTTCAGACATGTTAGGGTGTGGGAGTTTTTTGTTATTGACATTTGAGATTCAGAGGGTTGGGTGTCTGCGTTGAGGGAGGAGGATCATTTAAATGTAATTGTGTAGTAAGATTTCAGATTTTACTGTCTTCGCACTTTCTGTTCTTCTATGTATGCCCTTGATTGATGTTAATTCAGTTATACTGATGGAAATGCATACAACTGTGACTTCTATCTATCATTTTTTCAATTAGTGATGCCATAAGACGGAAGGTCTATCTCATATTTATCTCCATTCTTGATCAAAGTCGTTATCTTTTTATTCGAGGTCCATGGTATTCTGGTTTGTGCTTCCTTGCTTGCTATTGGAATTCTAATAGTCGTGCTTCTTTGTAATGGGTAGGAATTGTGGTTTGACCCTGAGCTTTCTGTTCCATTTTGGCTTTTGTCCTTAAGAAAGAAGTGGNATTTAAGAAAAATGCAAAATTCAATATAAAATCATACATAAATTAATTATAAACAAAAAATAACAAAATTGAAAAATTAATAACTAAAACAAATGCAAATTAATCATTTATAAACGGTAAATGTTAGAATATTTGCAGTTAAAAAACTCATCCACTTATATATAATTTCTGAATGTACTGAGCCTAAGTGCTCACACGCTTCGGAATCCTATATGACAAATTTTTAAGCTTTATTGTTTTCCTTGGATGAATTTTAATTTATTCCCAATCAGTTCAAGTGAAAATGAGGCTCAATGAAAAAAAAAAGAATAAATCGTGGTCATTAGATCAGATGATCTAATGGCTAAAAAAAATTAAAATTATACCTTCACTAAGGGTAATTTGTGTTGGGTTCGCTAGTACCGTACGGACTGTACGCAGCGGAATTTAAAATTTTTAAAGTAAGTATTTATCGTATAAATACAACACCCGTACATACTAATTGCGAATTAACTGATCGTCATCCTTAAAACATGCATCATATACAAATTTTGATTTGTTACTATAAAGTAAATACTAGTAAAAATATTTACCGAATGTCTTGAACTCCTTCACTATTGATGATGGATGAGGGAATCGGTTCCCGGTTGTAACTTCAACGACTTGAGGTTACTCGCTAGAGGAATCCAAGTGTCTTCCCTCTAAACGTATCCACCCTATGAAGCCCGGTTCCGACGACTTTCCTTCGCTAGTAGAAAAGACTCGGTTTTCTTGTATAGGAATATTTATGAATTTTATTTGGGAATTTTAAGAACTCTTTCTTGAAGTTTTATGAAGAACACTTTCTTCTCTTTCTAACACTTAGAAATTTAGGATCAAAAACTCACTTAAATGCAAAACCGTTTTGCACATATTTATACTAAACATTTTAGCATAAAATAATCAACATTTAGTAATATTTAAATAAAATCAAATTTTATTTAAATAGTATTTACTAACTTTTGACTTTGAAAATAATAAGATATGTTAAGTAGTTCAAACAACCATCAACAACCATTTTATTATAATCATATTTATTATTTTAATCCTTAAATCATATTTAAAGATATAAATAATAATTGGATAATAAATCTTGAGAATCTTTCTCAAGACTTTATTATTATATCATTTTCCCAATATTATAATAATCATATTATTATTATTTTGGATTTTTAAAATTTAAAATCCTATTTTAAAATTCAACTTTATTAATTTAGTAATTACCTTAATTACTAAAGTAATATCCAAAATGTAATTAATCAATCTTATTGATTAATATATTCCTTTAATTGATATCTAATCAAATTAGATATTTATCAATTAATTCTAACCATTAGAAATACAATCTTTACCTTTGTTCATAATTAGTGTGACCTTTTAGGTTCACCTTAATACTAGTAGTGGGTTTACAACACTTTGTAATTTGAGTTAAATCTTATTAACTCTTATTCATGAATTAACCCTTTAATTTATGAACCCACATATCATGGTAACACCTAGCAAGTAGCATGAATCTAGTATTAAGTGAATAGCGAGTAAACCTATTCCGATTACAACTCCATACATGTAAAATCCTTTCGACATCTAATTTCCCGATTAAGTCTTGGGTATGATTTTGTCGAAACCCAAATTGACTTAATAACTATGATTCTATTTCATGTTTATTAACCCGGTTATGAATCACTATTCATCTCTGCCTTGGCCAAGGACTTTGGATTAATAACTATGAAACACATAGGAAATTCACTTATCTTCATAAGTGTCGAATCCTTTATTGGCCACTAACAAACTTCCATACATATTAACATAATACCCAACTTATCCCTTTAAACGATAGTGCTAGCTACCAAAAGGATAAATCAAAGTAGAATGTAATATGCACAAAGTTACCATTGTGCCTCAAGTCTTAGGATTAGTCATGTACTATTGTAACATGAAAATTCTTATTCGACTGAATAAATTCTTCATTAAGAATTTTCATACGGTCATGTTCAGTGAACTTGTTCTCTAACAAGCACCCACATAAATGTACTTACGTCTTACGCTAATGTTGATGGAATGCAACATTCTTGTCCAACAAGCATACAAACTATGTGCAAGTCTTTTATGGATTATTCGATATCCCATCTCGAAACATCCATCGACTTGGAACTGTATTTAAGATCACGGCTTTCAAGGTATGTTCCATGATCACCATCTCTATGCGCAACCATACCTTATAACCATAAGTGATCTAGGGATTTTATCTTAAGTGCAATTATAAGATAAATGCTTTCTCTTAAGATAAAGAAATGCCTTATTCATAATATAATTCCAATAGACTGTATTTACAAGTAGAATACGTCCAATTAGATTGGAACGCCGGGTACCCTACTCTAACAATCTCCCACTTGCCCTAGTTCCAATCACTCATGTATCTAAGACCCATCTTCTCAAGATGTCCTTCGAACACTTTCTGTGATAAGGGTTTAGTTAAGGGGTCTGCTATATTTTCTGCTGAGTCGACTCGCTCCATCACGACATCGCCTCTACCAATGATTTCTCTAATCAAATGGTATCGCCTCATAATGTGTTTGGATTTTTGATGAGATCTTGGCTCCTTTGCTTGCGCAATAGCCCCATTGTTATCACAATAAATCATTATTGGATCAACAACGGATGGTACTACACCCAACCCTTGGATAAAGTTCCTTATCCAAACAGCTTCTTTTGCAGCATCAGATGCAGCAATATATTCAGCCTCTGTCGTAGAGTCAGCAATTGTTTCTTGTTTGGAACTTTTCCAACTAACTGCTGCTCCATTCAGAGTAAATAAGTATCCAGACATGGATTTATAGTCGTCTTTATCGGACTGAAAACCAGAATCAGTAAAGCCTTCTAGTTTCAGTTCTCCATTGCCGTATACCATAAAGATATCCTTAGTCCTTCGTAAGTACTTAAGAATCATCTTAACGGCTTTCCAGTGTTCTTCACCTGGATTAGACTGATATCTGCTCGTTACACTAAGTGCATGAGCCACATCAGGTCTTGTACATAACATTGCATACATAATGCTACCAATAGCTGATGCATAAGGTATATGACTCATCCGTTCTCTTTCTTCAGGTGTCTTTGGAGACATCGTCTTAGAAAGAGAAATCCCATGACTCATTGGAATATATCCTCGTTTGGATTCTTCCATGCTAAACCGTTGTAGCACCTTATTTATGTACGTCGACTGGGATAGTCCGATCATCCGTTTAAATCTATCCCTATAGATTTTTATCCCTAGGATAAAGGATGCTTCTCCCAAGTCTTTCATGGAAAACTGTTTTGACAACCATGTCCTAGTTGACTGCAACATCCCTACATCATTCCCAATGAGTAGGATGTCATCAACATATAGAACAACAAATGTAACTGCACTCCCACTAACCTTCTTATAAACACATGGTTCATCCGGATTCTTATGAAAATCAAACGTTTTGATCGTTTCATCAAACCGAATATTCCAACTCCTCGAAGCTTGTTTAAGTCCATAAATAGACCTTTGAAGTTTACAAACCATTTGTTCACTCCCATTGGATATGAAACCTTGCGGTTGTTTCATATAAATGTCTTCCTTAATATTTCCATTAAGAAAAGCAGTTTTCACATCCATTTGCCATATCTCGTAGTCATAATACGCAGCTATGGCTAGCAATATCCGAATAGATTTAAGCATTGCTACTGGTGAAAAAGTTTCCTCATAATCAACACCTTGTTTTTGAGTATAACCTTTAGCAACCAGTCTTGCTTTAAAAGTATTTACTTCTCCATCTACACCACGTTTTCGCTTGTAAACCCATTTACAACCTATGGGTACAATACCCTGTGGTGGATCAACCAAAGTCCATACTTTGTTTGAATACATGGAATCTATTTCGGATTGCATAGCTTCTTGCCATTTATCTGAGTCAATGTCCAACATTGCCTCATCATAGCTTATTGGATCATTATCCAAAAGGAATCCCTCTTCATTGTCTTTTGACAATAGGTATAGCCTTTCAGGCGCCCTAGAAACCCTTTCGGATCTCCGAAGAGGTTGTGTTTTAGATGGTCCAGTCTCTACTGGTATGTTTTCCGTGGTACTTAGTGGAATTTGTGGTTGTTCTTCATTAAGTTCTATGACTCCGCTATTCTTTGAGATAAAATCTTTCTCTAAGAATACAGCATTCCTCGAAACAAACACCTTTTGTTCAGAGGGATCATAGAAATAGTATCCAATAGACTCTCTAGGATACCCCACAAATTTACATAAGATGGATCTCATATCCAACTTACCTCCCACTAACTGCTTTACATAAGCAGTACAACCCCATACTCGTAAATATTTGTATGAGGGTGATTTACCACACCATATCTCATAAGGTGTGCTGGGTACAGCTTTACTTGGCACTCTATTCAAAATATATGCTGCTGTTTCTAAGGCATAGCCCCAGAATGAAAGAGGTAGATCAGTGGTACTCATCATCGATCGAACCATGTCCAACAATGTTCGATTCCTCCTTTCTGAAACCCCATTGAGTTGTGGAGTTCCAGGAGGCGTCCACTGTGAGACAATCCCATTATCTTTTAAATAATCAAGAAACTCATTAGTCAAATATTCACCTCCTCGATCTGATCGAAGAACTTTAATATTTCTACCAATTTGTTTCTCCACTTCATTTCTGAATTCTTTGAACTTTTCAAATACTTCAGATTTGTACCTCAATAGGTAAACATAACCATACCGTGAATAATCATCAGTGAAGGTTATGAAATAGTGATAGTTCCCCATTGCACTAACGTTTAGTGGTCCACAAACATCTGTATGGATCAAATCCAACAAACCTTTAGCTCGCTCCACTTGTCCAACAAATGGTGATTTAGTCATTTTACCTTTAAGACATGACTCACATGTAGGCAACCTATCCTCTCCCCTAAGGTCGAGTTTAGGTCCCAATTTGTGAATCCGTTTTTCGGATATATGACCTAATCTAGCATGCCAAATTGTGAATGAACTATGATTATCTAATTTCCTTTTATTTTGTTGAATGGTTAGGATGGGACTTTGTGGTGTAATGGTATACAACCCATTTGTCAAATTTCCAGAATAAATAAAAGTTGTGTCTTTGAAAATAGAACATTTTCCATTTTCAATGACAAACTTAAAACCTTCCTTATCCAATATTGGAATAGAAATAATGTTTTTTATTAAATCCGGAACATACAAACAGTTTGATAGACAAATCTTTACATCATTATTCAATGCTAGATAAACAGTCCCAATAGCTTTAGCAGCAACTCTTGCCCCATTGCCCATCCTTAGGATTGTTTCTTCACCATCTAGCATATTACTTCTTGCCATCATCTGCAAATCATTGCAAATATGTGAGCCACAGCCGGTATCCAATACCCAAGAAGAATCGTTAACAGACAAGTTAACTTCAACAAAATAAATACCTGAACTTTTCAGACTAGCAAGATACTCCTTGCAGTTCCTCTTCCAGTGCCCAGTTTTGCCACAATGAAAACATTCATGATCGGCCTGAGAATTAACCTTCTGTTTGTTCTTCCCTTTATCATTATATGCCTTCTTGTTGGGCTTATTGGGAACCTTTCCCTTCCTCTTCCTTTTCTTAGACTTAGTAGCCTTTGATCCGGAAGTGGATCCAACAAGAAGTACCGGCTTGTCCTTTTTAATGGTGGACTCAGCCGTCTTCAACATGTTTAATAATCCTGGAAGATCAGTTTCCATATTATGCATGTTGTAGTTAACGACAAAGTTATCGAATGACGCTGGCAGAGATTGCAACAATAAATCCACATAGAGTTCATTATCCATAATGACTCCAAGTGATTCGAGTCTTTCCACAAGAGCTATCATCTTCAGTCCATGATCATGAACTGAAGAGCCCTCGGTCATACGACACCTGAAAAGCTCTTTAGATATCTGATATCTAATTTGTCGCGTCCGATCACCATACAACTCTTGCAGGTGAGTTAGGATTTCAGAAGCATTATTCAGTAATTCGTTCTGTCTCTGTAGCTCATTAGACATTGATGCTAGCATGTAGCACCGAGCTTGGAGATTGTCATCAACATGACGCAAGTAGGCTCCATACTCTTCAGCAGTCTGATCCTCCGGTGGAGGAGGAGGAGCTGTTTCCAAAACATACTCTCGCTTCTCAGACTGAAGAACAATCTTTAGGTTCCTCAACCAATCATTGAAGTTGGGACCAGTTAATTTATTATGATCAAGGATACTCGCGATTGGATTCTTAGCCATTTTAGTAGTTTGATCTACAAAAATAACAAACGAAGCAGAAAATAATTAGACTATGGAATTTATATTCATTTAATATTAGGTCTTTAACATTAAATGTCTCCCACTAATTTAATTAGAACCTCATTATAATTATGAAAATCATTATTTTCATAGTGGGCTTGAAGTCCAATAAAAATATTTCATGTCCCAATTTTATGATGCCACCATGAAACAATTTTATCGGTAGTCAACTTTTTGACAATTGTATCTCTATACAACCTTCAAGATGTTTTGCCTCACCTTTCCTTATATACCTCAATTTTATGACTCCATATATATTACTCGGTGTCAAATCAAACCCATCAAAACTTTCATGATAACGGCCCACCAGAGTGTCCCACGACTCATGGCCAACACAAAGAGGAATCCGTCTCACGAATATCAATATATTTAATAGAGTTCACAGCTTTCGACATAGAATCATCCCACGACTCGTGGCCAATGATAAAACATCGTAGCATCTCATGTCATCTACTTTTGATGGAAGGCCTGGATTAATAAGTTCCAACTTATTTTTATCCATTATTGATTTGATATGGAATTAATCAAATTAATCCGTTTGGGTTCCTTGATCTCATCGATTACCATCTTTACGTTTATTTACCAGTTTCAGTCATCTAATGAAACGAAAGCGTAAATAAACCTAACATACATCTAATGCATGGTGGGATGATCATGTCCTTTCCTATTCGATCCATTCGAGCCAAAATGGATCTATGCATATGTACGTGATAAAACAAATAGTAGAACTACTTCTATTACATTTATTCTATCTACCCGTACAAGCACAGGCCTTCGAGATTACAACTTGTAAAATTACCCACACATGCGTGGGCCTTTGTCATCGAACGGTCTCCACCTTGATCTAATCTCTAACGATACAAAATTTAAAATTTTACAAATTTCATCTCAAGAGACTCGCAGGTCTCGATAAATTACATTTCTTCAATCATATTGAAAACATAATTAAACATCCATTCATTCATTCAATCATATTGAAAATGAAAACATCCATTCAAACATAATGAATATGAGGCTCATGATCATCCCTAAAACATTCATCTAATGAAATGAACATAAAATATCAATTTATGAGTCACACGACTCGTGTGAGGGTCACACGACCCGTGTGATCTTATCACACGACTCGTGTGAAAAATACGAATTGAAAATCAAAATTTTTCCCAGACTCACACGACTCGTGTGGCTCGTCACACGACTCGTGTGAGCTCACACGACTCGTGTGACAAGGTCACACGACTCGTGTGAAAATCACGAAGCTAAAATCAAAATTTTTCTTCATGCCACACGACTCGTGTGACAAGGTCACACGACTCGTGTGGCTTAAAAACGATTTTTAATTTTATAATTAATATTTTTATCATATAAAAAATTAATTATATTGCTTATCTCATAAGTCTTAACAAATCAAAATCTGTTTTAAAGACGATAACCGTGGCTCTGATACCACTGTTGGGTTCGATAGTACCGTACGGGCTGTACGCAGCGGAATTTAAAATTTTTAAAGTAAGTATTTATCGTATAAATACAACACCCGTACATACTAATTGCGAATTAACTGATCGTCATCTTTAAAACATGCATCATATACAAATTTTGATTTGTTACTATAAAGTAAATACTAGTAAAAATATTTACCGAATGTCTTGAACTCCTTCACTATTGATGATGGATGAGGGAATCGGTTCCCGGTTGTAACTTCAACGACTTGAGGTTACTCGCTAGAGGAATCCAAGTGTCTTCCCTCTAAACGTATCCACCCTATGAAGCCCGGTTCCGACGACTTTCCTTCGCTAGTAGAAAAGACTCGGTTTTCTTGTATAGGAATATTTATGAATTTTATTTGGGAATTTTAAGAACTCTTTCTTGAAGTTTTATGAAGAACACTTTCTTCTCTTTCTAACACTTAGAAATTTAGGATCAAAAACTTCACTTAAATGCAAAACCATTTTGCACATATTTATACTAAACATTTTAGCATAAAATAATCAACATTTAGTAATATTAAATAAAATCAAATTTTATTTAAATAGTATTTACTAACTTTTGACTTTGAAAATAATAAGATATGTTAAGTAGTTCAAACAACCATCAACAACCATTTTATTATAATCATATTTATTATTTTAATCCTTAAATCATATTTAAAGATATAAATAATAATTGGATAATAAATCTTGAGAATCTTTCTCAAGACTTTATTATTATATCATTTTCCCAATATTATAATAATCATATTATTATTATTTTGGATTTTTGAAATTTAAAATCCTATTTTAAAATTCAACTTTATTAATTTAGTAATTACCTTAATTACTAAAGTAATATCCAAAATGTAATTAATCAATCTTATTGATTAATATATTCCTTTAATTGATATCTAATCAAATTAGATATTTATCAATTAATTCTAACCATTAGAAATACAATCTTTACCTTTGTTCATAATTAGTGTGACCTTTTAGGTTCACCTTAATACTAGTAGTGGGTTTACAACACTTTGTAATTTGAGTTAAATCTTATTAACTCTTATTCATGAATTAACCCTTTAATTTATGAACCCACATATCATGGTAACACCTAGCAAGTAGCATGAATCTAGTATTAAGTGAATAGCGAGTAAACCTATTCCGATTACAACTCCATACATGTAAAATCCTTTCGACATCTAATTTCCCGATTAAGTCTTGGGTATGATTTTGTCGAAACCCAAATTGACTTAATAACTATGATTCTATTTCATGTTTATTAACCCGGTTATGAATCACTATTCATCTCTGCCTTGGCCAAGGACTTTGGATTAATAACTATGAAACACATAGGAAATTCACTTATCTTCATAAGTGTCGAATCCTTTATTGGCCACTAACAAACTTCCATACATATCAACATAATACCCAACTTATCCCTTTAAACGATAGTGCTAGCTACCAAAAGGATAAATCAAAGTAGAATGTAATATGCACAAAGTTACCATTGTGCCTCAAGTCTTAGGATTAGTCATGTACTATTGTAACATGAAAATTCTTATTCGACTGAATAAATTCTTCATTAAGAATTTTCATACGGTCATGTTCAGTGAACTTGTTCTCTAACAAGCACCCACATAAATGTACTTACGTCTTACGCTAATGTTGATGGAATGCAACATTCTTGTCCAACAAGCATACAAACTATGTGCAAGTCTTTTATGGATTATTCGATATCCCATCTCGAAACATCCATCGACTTGGAACTGTATTTAAGATCACGGCTTTCAAGGTATGTTCCATGATCACCATCTCTATGCGCAACCATACCTTATAACCATAAGTGATCTAGGGATTTTATCTTAAGTGCAATTATAAGATAAATGCTTTCTCTTAAGATAAAGAAATGCCTTATTCATAATATAATTCCAATAGACTGTATTTACAAGTAGAATACGTCCAATTAGATTGGAACGCTGGGTACCCTACTCTAACAATTTGGACATTACGATTACACAACACAACCCACACACCTAACACACACAAAACACACGCGCGCACACACACACACACACAACACACTAACACATGCACACAGTCTGCACACACATTACTCACTTTCACTCACTCACTCACACACACACACACACACACACACACACGGCGCTCGCAACCGGTCAATCCACACAGCACCGCCGCACCCACTGAGCCGGCTTCCGCCATCGTTGCCGCTTGCCGACGCACGAGACATCAGTGCCGTCGCCGTCCTTCTTCATCCACCGACCCCGCTGCTCAAATTCGACGAGGTCTTCTCCTCCGGTGACACCTGTTAATTAAATAAACACCGACCTATAAGGAAGCTTCTTGAAATATCAAGCAGAATGAATAATCAATTAAGAAGAGAATGTATTAATTTATTGTCCACTTAGTAAAACCGACATACTAGAATCTTCTCTTAGTGATTATAAATATAGGCATTATGTATGTGTGTGCTGTGTGTAACAAAAGCAAAATCAGAGTATAATCAAAATAAAAAGTGAGTGAAGTGTGTTGTGCGTGTGAGTTGAGAGAGAGTGAATTTTCTCTTGAGTGCTATTGTAAATTGTGAGTGATATATTTGTAATAATAATAAAATTAATTTTCTTGTGTCAATCTTGAGTGTATTGGTCCATTTTATTTTGAACACATGGTAGCAGAGCCACGTCCGGAGAGTTCAAACTCGTGCCAATATATTCAAGGCTCAACCAGGGGGAGATTATTGAGTTCAAAGACATTGTGCACAATTAAAAGAAATTGTGAAGCGTGTGAGGCTTGCTTGGTTATGAGGAGGTAGTCCAAGTCACGATGGCGGTTCTACAATCAGTTGGCGGAATGGAGAAACTCAATAATCAAAATTACACCACATGGAGGACATGCATGGAGTCGTATCTCCAAGGGCAAGATTTGTTGGAAATTGTTGGCGGAGAAGAGGTCACACCACCTGAAGAAGCTGGGGCTTTACGTAAATGGAAGATAAAGGCGGGAAAGGCTATGTACGCACTCAAGACGACTATCGACAAAGAGTTGTTGGAGCACATACGGGACGAAAGCACTCCAAAACAGGCGTGGGACACTCTGGGAGCATTATTTTCCAAAAAGAATGAGTTCAAGCTGCAACTTCTCAAGAACGAGCTCCTGTCGCTCAAACAAGGGGAGATGACGGTGCGCGACTACTTTAACAAGGTACGAACTCTTTGTCGCGAAATCTCTGAATTGGACCCCATTAATAAAGTTTCAGAAGCTAAAATGAGAAGAATTATCATCCATGGCTTAAGACCCGAATTTAGGGGGATTATAGCCGCTATACAAGGATGGTCTGAGTAGCCTTCTTTGGTAAATCTTGAAAATATATTAGCCGACCAAGAAGCGCTGATCAGACAAATAACGGAGGTCTCATTAAAGAAGGAAGATGAAGCGTTATTTAGTTATAAAAAGAATATGAAACCACGCCAACAAAATAAAAGAGAAAAAAATGAATATGTTAAAAAAGAAGAAAGAAGCTCTGAAACAAAGAGGGTCCAACAAGATCGTTATAAGAAATATCAGACGTCCAAGGGAAATAAAATGCTCGTGCTACGTATGTGGCAAGCCAAATCACTATGCCAGAGACTGTTGGCATAGAAAAAAGGCTGCTGAAGGGAATATAGCAACGCCCAACAGCCAGGAGACTAACAACAATGAAGAAGAGTGAGACATAGAGGCATCCATGGCGATAGTCGAGGAGATTTTCTCAACTATATCTGAGGAGGCCAATAAAGAAGAGCAATCAAGCCTAAATGAAGAGACACATTGGCTGTCGTTGTCCCTGGACGAATAGATTATGAGAATGATTGGATCGTGGACTTGGGATGCTCCAATCATATGACAGGAGACAAAGAAAAGTTGCATAACACAACTGAATACAACGGAGGCCGGATGGTAGTCACTGCTAACAATTTGAGGTTGCCAATAGCCCATATTGGCAAGACGATCATCACTCCACGGTTTAGTCCTGGTCAACTGCAACTGCAAGACGTCTATCATGTCCTAGGTATGAAGAAAAATCTCCTATCAGTATCACAACTGACAACTTCGGGGAATTATGTTATTTTTGGACCCAAAAACGTCAAGGTGTACAAAAACCTCAAGATTATCGGTACACCGATCATGGAGGGTTGAAAGCTCGAGTCGATCTACGTAATGTCAGCAGAGTCTGCTAATGTAGATAAGACTCAAAAGAATGAAACAACTGACTTATGGCATGCGAGGCTGGGATATGTGAGTTATCATAAGCTTAAGGTGATGATGAAGAAATCAATGTTGAAGGGCCTCCCCCAACTGGAAATAAGAGATAACACAATATGTGCTGGCTGTCAATATGGTAAAGCACATCAACTACCATTTGAAGATTCAAGCTACAGAGCAGAGAAGCCTCTAGAGACAATTCACTCTGACATATTCGGGCCAGTTAAACAACCTTCGATCAGCGGTATGCACTATATGGTGACATTTGTCGACGACTTCTCAAGGTACGTTTGGGTATTCTTTATTAAAGAAAAATCAGAAGCATTCTCAAAGTTCAAAGATTTTAAAGAAACAGTTGAAAGAGAAGTCAGAGATAAGATCCAGTGCCTTCGCACGGACAACGGGGGAGAATACACATCAAGAAAATTCTCCCAATTTCTGAAGGAGCATAAGGTACACCATCAGCTGACGTGTCCAAACACACCTCAGCAAAATGGCATAGCAGAAAGGAAAAATCGACACTTGGCAGAAACGTGTCGAAGCATGATACATGCAAAGAACATTCCGGCGAAGTTCTGGGCAGAATGCATGAAGACGACGGCCTACGTAATAAATCGGCTACCACAAGCAAAGCTGGGATTCATGTTACCATTCGAAAAGCTATGGAAAATCAAACCAACTTTTAGCCACTTCAGAGTCTTCGGGTGCGTCTGGTACGCGTTCGTACCAAGTCACTTACAGAGCAAATTTGACAAGAAGGCAATCAGATGCATATTCTTGGGATATGACAGCCAAAGAAAAGGGTGGAGATGCTGCGATCCATCAACCAGTCGGTGTTACACATCACACAATGTTATATTTGATGAAGCATCTTCTTGGTGGACATCGCAGAAGTTGGAGCTACCAGATTCAAAAGAAATCGAGGATAAGCTCCAAAAATGGGTGAAACTTCCCGAAGCAACTCAAAGAATGGAAGAATCAGACGAGGAAGGGGAGTCACCAAGAACTCAATGTCCGTGGCAGACCTGTGTACATGAAGTAACTCCAGAAGTGATGAGGCCAACTCAACTCGAGGAGATTGAGCCACCAGGAAAGGAAGAAAGTAAAGTACCATCAAGCCCACAACAACTACGGAGATCTTCTAGACAAAAGAAGCCAAATCCCAGGTACGCCAATATAGCCTTAGAAGGAGATACAAGTATAAAGGAGCCACAAATATTTGAGAAAGAAATTAAACACAAAGAATGGACAAAAGCAATGAATGAGGAGATTATGGCTCTAAGGCAGAATGAAACATGGGACTTAGTATCGAAACCGAATGGAGTTAAACCCATATCTTGTAAAGGGGTTTATAAAATAAAAAGGCGGCCTGACGGATCAATTGAAAGATATAAAGCTCGACTAGTTGCACGTGGATTTTTACAATAGTACGGGCTAGACTACAACGAGACATTTAGTCCAATGGCAAAAATCACAACAGTTCGAGTACTTATTGCACTGGCAGTAAACAAGTCCTGGAAGTTATGGCAGATGGACGTGAAGAATGCGTTTTTACATGGAGAGCTCAACAGAGAAATATACATGGACCAACCTGTGGGGTTTGAGGATAAGGAGAATCCAGGCTACGTGTGCAAACTAAAGAAGGCTCTATACGGGTTAAAACAAGAGCCACGAGCATGGTAAGGTAAGATCGCTGAATTCTTAATCCAGTGTGGATACTCTGTTGCACCAGCAGACTCGAACCTCTTCGTCAAGAAACGAGAAAGAAAACTAGCAATAGTGCTAGTATATGTGGATGATATCATTATCACTGGAGATAATGAAGAAGAAATCCAACAAACCAGGAGAAATTTATTGGTGAGATTCCAAATGAAAGAACTTGAAGAACTTAAGCACTTTTTGGGACTTGAGCTAAAAGAAAAAGGCGACGGTCTTCTATTGTGCCAGTCAAAATATGCTAAAGATTTATTGAGGAAATTCAGCATGATTGACTGCAAGTCTTTATCGACTCCAATTGAAGCAAACGCCAAGATATGTGCTCAAGATGGAAAAGACTTGGAGGATGCCACTATGTACATGCAGCTGGTCGGAAGCCTAATTTACTTAACCTTAACACGACCAAACATTTCATATGCAGTGGGGATCGCAAGTTGATTCATGAAGAAACTAAAGAAGCCACACCTCGAGTTAGTTCGATGCATACTAAGGTATGTAAAAGGATCAATTGATTATGGACTTTTCTATCAAAGGAATAAAGATTTCAAAATTGTTGGCTATTGCGACGCGGACTATGCCGGATGTCGTGATACGAGAAGGTCCACTACTGGGTATGTGTTCAAGTTTGGGTCGGCCGCAATGTCATGGTGTAGCAAAAGACAACCGACAGTGTCTCTATCAACAGTAGAGGCAGAGTACCGAGCAGCAATAATGGCGGCCCAAAAAAGCACATGGCTTATGCAACTATTTAAGGATCTACATCAGCCATTTAGGTATGCAGTACAACTATATTGTGATAATCAATCCGCTGTACGCATAGCAGAAAATCTTGTATGCCACGCGAGAACAAAACATGTCGAAGTTCACTATCACTTTGTTAGAGAAAAAGTGCTCAAAAGGGAGATAGAGATGAAACACGTTGGTACAGAAGACCAAGTAGCCGACGTGTTCACCAAAGGGCTCAATTTGTCAAAGTTCGAAGAGTTCCGAACATGTCTTGGAATGGTTCGAGAAGAAAACATAACTCGAGAGAATGTCAGTGTTCAGGGGGAGTGTTAATTAAATCAACACCGACCTATAAGGAAGCTTCTTGAATATCTAGCAGAATGAATAATCAATTAAGAAGAGAATGTATTAATTTAATGTCCACTTAGTAAAACCGACATACTAGAATCTTCTCTTAGTTAGTATAAATATAGGCATTATGTATGTGTGTGTTGTGTGTAACAAAAGCAAAAACAGAGTGTAATCAAAATAAAAAGTGAGCGAAGTGTGTTGTGCGTGTGAGTTGAGAGAGAGTGAATTTTCTCTTGAGTGCTATTGTAAATTGTGAGTGATATATTTGTAATAATAATAAAATTAATTTTTTTGTGTCAATCTTGAGTGTATTGGTCCATTTTATTTTTAACAACTCCAATTGGTACACCTTCTAAACACGCGGCGGCACCTGCACTTGGCGGTCGGCAAAGGTCACACCAATGTCATCGGAGAGGTCCTCATGGCCGGCGTCGTGGAAGTTTGTTCCGGGCAAGATGCCGACGAGCCGTCCACGCGACGGCGATCAACAAGAGCGATGGTGCTTGCTGAGATGGACTGCCAGAGACGAGTCGTAGTGGTCGCGGTCGAGCCGGTGACGGCGCTGTATGTCATCGGAGAGATCCTCAGGCTTCACAATTCTTTGGTCGGATATGGTCGTGACACGCTGTCCACGCGGCGGCGATCGACAGGATGGCGTTGATGCTTGCTGATATGGACTTCAGAGCCGAGCCGCGATGGTCGCGGTCGCCGGAGATGACACTATACGAGCCGACTAAATCTGCAGAACGTGATTTGGGAATTAAGGTGTGCTTTCGTTTTTTAAAAAAATAAGATAATGTTGAGGGGCATATTTGCAAATTTATCAACTTTGAGTATTTTTCATTTTGATTCATGAACAAGTATGTAATTTATAGCAACATTTTCATAAATGCATATTAATGATAACTAAAGTGTACATTGATTAAAAATTTAATATTTAAAATTTTAATATGTAATTACGAATATGCGTATTGAAAATTATATGTACTACAAACTGCACAATATTTATGTTTTAATTAAACGATAGGATAAACCGATTATTTTGATTTGGAATAAATTCGTTAGAAATAATTACACATTGAGTGCATATTAGTATTAGATGAATTCAACATTAATGACTGTCAGGTTGCACCATAGCCACTGGAAATGACCGAACTAAAATTTTTATGTTTGTAATTTGTATTTTGGTCCGACTATCTATTTTTACTTTTGAAACTTTGATTATATCGATTCGACATCGGTTTTATTTATTTAAAAATAATCATAATAACCAAAGTATATAAAAAATGTTTTATTATTATTATTATTATTATTATTATTATTATTATTATTATTATTATTATTAGGTATCTACAACAAAAAATATTATAAAATATTGAATAAAAATTATAAAATACATATTTTTATAATATAAATTATTTTTACAATAAAATACTGAACATGTAAATATATTTTTTATTTCGGTTCTTTAATTTGTTTTGGGGCGAGTCATTAATAGTGCATGCAATGTGATTGCGCAATAATGTTATATGAATTGCACATTAATGAATATTCGATTGCCCAATAGTGTTAGCCAAATTGCACAATAAAGACCGAAACTGGTCGAACTAAATTTTTTTATTCATAATCTTACATTTTGGGTCAATTTTATATTTTAAATTTTAAATTATTTCAGCTCAATGGTGGCATTAGTTTTTAAAATAACCAAAATAATCGAACAAACGGAACTACGTAAAAAATATTTTGTAAATATGTTTTTTATATAATAAATATCATTTATTTTTGTTTGTGGTGGGACCCACCAAGTTGATGGGTTATGAAATTACAGAGGCCTTAATGGTATTGATTTGACCACAAGATGTTACTTATTTAAAATTTTGCCACTGTTTGATTTATTTATAACGTAAAAATATAATATTAATTTATTTTGAGGTAAGATATTGATGCCATATTAAAAGTCATAAAGTTATGATTAATTATATTATATATTAAAAAATTAATTTTAAATAGAAAAATAGTAATTTTTAAATTATATTTATATGTAAGTTTGTAAATTTTTAATAACTTTAAAAGAATTAATTAGGGAAAAAGATAGATTATGGAAAAATAATATGCATACAAACCACATCTAGAATATGAAATGATATCAAAAAATATTAATTCTCTTAAAAAGGTTTATAAATATCCAATATATTTTTGAATATTTCATGCCTAGTTATTTTTGGATTAGAAGTAAATTAAAATCTATCCAATCCAAATGACAGAATGAAATCGGCCGTAAAGGATTCTGTAGCGTTTGAGCTTGTCTCTTAGCCTTAGCACATTCGTGAATTATGATTAAGGGGATTATAAAGTATGCTTTTTTCTCAGTCAACACACATTAAAGAATATTCTAATTATATAGAGGAACTATATTGTGAGTTGAACATACATTTTCCACATATACTTTTAATTTATTATAACAAGAAATTATGTAAAGATGTCTCTTTTTACTAGTAACTATTAACAACATTAATTAATCCTCTGTCCAACTTTTGGTTATAATAAAATATTTCTATATCTATACACAAATAATAATTAAAAATAAATGCCATCATTCAGTATTTAAAAAACTTGACTTTCGTTGGTAACTTTTTCAATAATTTGCACAGTATGGCATGGAGATATTCCTATATAAACCAAATATACTAAACGCAAAACTCATCCATTAGGCAAACGAAACCAAATTATTGCTTTTAGTCATATGGCGGTTTTACTTTACAGTTAATTAATTTAGAAAAATTTATATTTTCAAATTAATACTATTAGATAATTTTTTTTATTATAACAATAAATATAATATTAATTTATTTTGATGTAAAATATAGATGTCATATATGATTAATTATATTATATATAAGAAAACTAATTGTAAATAGAAAAATAATATCTTTTAATTTATATTTATAATGTAAGTTTGTAAATTTCTTATAACTTTAAAAGAAAGACTTAGGGAAAATGAAAAATTATGGAAAAATAATTATGCATACAAACCACGTCTAGAATAGAAAATGTTATCAAAACATAATTATTTTTCTTAAAAAGGATCATAAATATCCAATATATTTATGAATATTTCAGTCCTAGTTATTTTTGGATTAGAAGTAAATTAAAATTTATCCAATCCAAATGACAGAATGAAATCGGTCGTAAAGGATTCTGTAGCGTTCGAGCATGTCACTTAGCCGTAGCACATTCGTGAATTATGTTTAAGGAATATATAAATTATGCTTTTTTCTCAGTTAACACGCATTAAACAATATTCTAATTATATATAGGAACTATATTGTGAGCTAAACATACTTTTTCCACATATACTTTTAATTTATTATAACAAGTAATTATGTAAATATGTCTCTTTCTACTAGCTAGTCACTTTTAACAACATTAATTAATCATATGTCCAACTTTTGGTTATAATTAAATATTTCTATATCTATACAAAAATAATAATTAAAAATAAATATCATCATGCAGTATTTGAAAAACTTGACTTTCGCTGTTAACTTTTTCAATAATATACCCAGTATGGCATGGAAATATTTCTATATAAACCAATTATACCAAACGCAAAACTCATCCATTGGTCAAACAAAACCGAATTATTGTTTTAGTCATATGGCGGTTGTACTTTACAATTAATTAATTTAAAAAATTTTATATTTTCAAACTAATTCTTATAGGTAATTTTCTTATTATAACGATAAATATAATATTAATTTATTTTGATGTAAAATATAGATGTCAAATTAAAAGTCATAAAGATATGATTAATTATATTATATATAAAAAAATTAATTGTAAATAGAAAAATAGTAATTTTTAAGTTATATTTATATGTAAGTTTGTAAATTTTAATAACTTTAAAAGAAAGACTTAGGGAAAAAGATAGATTATGGAAAAATAATATGCATACAAACCACATCTAGAATATCAAAAAATATTAATTCTCTTAAAAAAGATCATAAATATCCAATATATTTATGAATATTTCAGACCTAGTTATTTTTGGATTAGAAGTAAACTAAAATCTATCCAATCCAAATGACAGAATGAAATCGGCCGTAAAGGATTCTGTAGCGTTTGATTTATTTATAACGATAAATATAATATTAATTTATTTTGAGGTAAAATATAAATGCCATATTAAAAGTCATAAAGATATGATTAATTATATTATATATAAAAAATTTATTGTAAATAGAAAAATAGTAATTTTTAAATTATATTTATATGTAAGTTTGTAAATTTTTAATAACTTTAAAAGAAAGACTTAGGAAAAAAGATAGATTATGGAAAAATAATATACATACAAACCACATCTAGAATAGGAAATGATATAAAAAAATATTAATTCTCTTAATAAGGATCATAAATATCCAATATATTTATGAATATTTGAGGCCTAGTTATTTTTGGATTAGAAGTAAATTAAAATCTATCCAATCCAAATGACAGAATGAAATCGGCCGCAAAGAATTCTGTAGCGTTTGAGCATGTCTCATAGCCTTAGCACATTCGTGAATTATGATTAAGGAGATTATAAAGTATGCTTTTTTCTCACTCAACACACATTAAAAAATATTCTAAGTATATAGAAGAACTATATTGTGAGTTAAACATACATTTTCCACATATACTTTTAATTTATTATAACAAGAAATTATGTAAAGATGTCTCTTTCTACTAGTAACTTTTAACAACATTAATTAATCCTCTGTCCAACTTTTGGTTATAATAAAATATTTCTATATCTATACACAAATAATAATTAAAAAAACTGCCATCATTCAGTATTTAAAAAACTTGACTTTCGTTGGTAACTTTTTCAATAATTTGCACAGTATGGCAAGGAGATATTTCTATATAAACCAAATATACTAAACGCAAAATTCATCCATTGGCCAAACGAAATCAAATTATTGTTTTTAGTCATATGGCGGTTCTATTTTACAGTTAATTAATTTAAAAAATTTTACATTTTCAATTTAATACTTATAGATAATTTATTTATTATAACAATAAATATAATATTAATTTATTTTGATGTAAAATATAGATGTCATATTAAAATTCTTAAAGATATTATTAATTATATTATATATAAAAAAATTAATTATAAATAGAAAAATAATATCTCTTAAGTTATATTTATAATGTAAGTTTGTAAATTTTTTATAACTTTAAAAGAAAAACTTAGGGAAAAAGAAAGATTATGGATAAATAATTATGCATACAAACCACGTCTAGAATAGCAAATGTTATTAAAACATAATTAATTTTCTTTAAAAGGATCATAAATATACAATATATTTATGAATATTTCAATCCTAGTTATTTTTGAATTAGAAGTAAATTAAAATTTATCCAATCCAAATGACTGAATGAAATCGGCCGTAAAGGATTCTTTAGCGTTCGAGCATGTCACTTAGCCGTAGCACATTCGTGAATTATGTTTAAGGGGATTATAAAGTATGTCTTTTTCTCAGTTAACACGCATTAAATAATATTCTAATTATATAGAGGAACTATATTGTGAGCTAAACATACTTTTTTTCACATATACTTTTAATTTATTATAAGAAGTAATTATGTAAAGATGTCTCTTTCTACTAGTAACGTTTAAGGACATTAATTAATCATCTATCCAACTTTTGGTTATAATAAAATATTTATATATCTATACACAAATAATCATTAAGAATAAATGCCATCATTCAGTATTTGAAAAACGTGACTTTCGTTGGTAACTTTTTCTATAATTTACACAGTATGGCATGGAAATATTTCTATATAAACCAAATATACCTAATGCAAAACTCATCCATTGGCCAAACAAAACCGATTTATTGTTTTTAGTCATATAGCGGTTGTACTTTACAATTAATTAATTTAAAAAATTTTATATTTTCAAATTAATACTTATAGGTAATTTTTTTATTATAGCGATAAATATAATATTAATTTATTTTGATGTAAAATATAGATGTCGTATTAAAATTCATAAGGATATGATTAATTATATTATATATAAAAAATTAATTGTAAATAGAAAAATAGTAATTTTTAAATTATATTTATATGTAAGTTTGTAAATTTTTAATAGCTTTAAAAGAAAGACTTAGGGAAAAAGATAGATTATGGAAAAATAATATGCATACAAACCACATCTAGAATAGGAAATGATATCAAAAAATATTAATTCTCTTAAAAAGGATCATAAATATCCAATATATTTATGAATATTTCAGGCCTAGTTATTTTTAGATTAGAAGTAAATTAAAATCTATCCAATCCAAATGACAGAATGAAATCGGCCGTAAAGGATTCTGTAGCGTTTGAGCATGTCTCTTAGCCTTAGCACATTCGTGAATTATGATTAAGGGATTATAAAGTATTTTTTTTTTCTCAGTCAACACACATTAAAAAATATTCTAATTATATAGAGGAACTATATTGTGAGTTAAACATACATTTTCCACATATACTTTTAATTTATTATAACAAGAAATTATGTAATGATGTCTCTTTCTACTAGTAACTTTTAACAACATTAATTAATCCTCTATCCAACTTTTGGTTATAATAAAATATTTCTATATCTATACACAAATAATAATTAAAAATAAATGCCATCATTCAGTATTTAAAAAAACTTGACTTTCGTTGGTAACTTTTTCAATAATTTGCACAGTATGGCATGGAGATATTTCTATATAAACCAAATATACTCAACGCAAAACTCATCCATTAGCCAAACGAAACCAAATTATTGTTTTTAGTCATATGGCGGTTACTTTACAGTTAATTAATTTAAAAAAAATTATATTTTCAAACTAATACTTATAGATAATTTTTTTATTATAACAATAAATATAATACTAATTTATTTTGATGTAAAATATAGATGTCATATATGATTAATTATATTATACATAAAAAAATTAATTGTAAATAGAAAAATATTATCTTTTAAATTATATTTATAATGTAAGTTTGTAAATTTTTTATAACTTTAAAAGAAAGACTTATGGAAAATGAAAGAGTATAGAAAAATAATTATGCATACAAACCACGTCTAGAACAGGAAATGTTATCAAAACATAATCAATTTTCTTAAAAAGGATCATAAATATCCAATATATTTATGAATATTTCAGTCCTAGTTATTTTTGGATTAGAAGTAAATTAAAATTTATCCAATCTAAATAACAGAATGAAATCGGCCGTAAAGGATTCTGTAGCGTTCGAGCATGTCAGCCGTAGCACATTCGTGAATTATGTTTAAGGAATTTATAAATTATGCTTTTTTCTCAGTTAACACGCATTAAACAATATTCTAATTATATATAGGAACTATATTGTGAGCTAAACATACTTTTTCCACATATACTTTTAATTTATTGTAACAAGTAATTATGTAAATATGTCTCTTTCTACTAGCTAGTAACTTGTAACAACATTAATTAATCATCTGTCCATCTTTTGGTTATAATTAAATATTTCTATATCTATACAAAAATAATAATTAAAAATAAATGTTGTCATTCAGTATTTGAAAAACTTGACTTTCGTTGTTAACTTTTTCAATAATTTACACAGTATGGCATGGAAATATTTATATATAAACCAATTATACCAAACGCAAAACTCATCCATTGGCCAAACAAAACCAAATTATTGTTTTAGTCATATGGCGGTTGTACTTCACAATTAATTAATTTAAAAAAATTTATATTTTCAAATTAATACTTATAGGTAATTTTTTTATTATAACGATAAATATAATATTAATTTATTTTGATGTAAAATATAGATGCCATATTAAAAGTCATTAAGATATGATTAATTATATTATATATAAAAAATTAATTGTAAATAGAAGAATAGTAATTTTCAAATTATATTTATATTTAAGATTGTAAATTTTAATAACTTTAAAAGAAAGACTTAGGGAAAAAGATAGATTATGGAAAAATAATATGCATACAGACCATATCTAGAATAGGAAATGATATAAAAAAATATTAATTCTCTTAAAAAGGATCATAAATATCTAGTATATTTATGAATATTTAGACCTAGTTATTTTTGAATTAAAAGTAAATTAAAATCTATCCAATCCAAATGACAGAACGTAAAGGATTCTGTAGCGTTTGATATATTTATAACGATAAATATAATATTAATTTATTTTGAGGTAAAATATAGATGCCATATTAAAATCATAAAGATATGATTAATTATATTATATATAAAAAATTAATTGTAAATAGAAAAATCATAATTTTTAAATTATATTTATATGTAAGTTTGTAAATTTTTAATAACTTTACCTAGTTATTTTTGGATTAGAAATAAATTAATATCTATCTAATCCAAATGACAGAATAAAATCGGCCGTAAAGGATTTTGTAGCGTTTGAGCATGTCTCTTAGCTTTAGCACATTCGTGAATTATGATTAAGGGATTATAAAGTATGCTTTTTTCTCTGTCAATACACATTAAAAAATATTCTAATTATATAGAGGAACTATATTGTGAGTTAAACATATATTTTCCACATATACTTATAATTTATTATACAAGAAATTATGTAAAGATGTCTCTTTCTACTAGTAACTATTAACAACATTAATTAATCCCCTGTCCAACATTTGCTTATAATAAAATATTTCTATATCTATACACAAATAATAATTAAAAATAAATGCCATCATTCAGTATTTGAAAAACTTAACTTTCGTTGGTAACTTTTTCAATAATTTGCACTGTATGGCATGGAGATATTTCTATATAAACCAAATATACTAAACGCAAAACTCATCCATTAGCCAAACGAAACCAAATTATTGTTTTTAGTCATATGGCGGTTCTACTTTACAGTTAATTAATTTAAAAAAATTTATATTTTCAAATTAATACTTATAGATAATTTTTTTATTATAACTATAAATATAATATTAATTTATTTTTATGTAAAATATAGATGTCATATTAAAATTCTTAAATATATGATTAATTATATTATATATAAAAAATTAATTGTATATAGAAAAGTAATATCTTTTAAATTATATTTTTATATAAGTTTGTAAAATTTTTTATAACTTTAAAAGAAAGACTTAGGGGAAATGAAAGATTATGGAAAAATAATTATGCATACAAACCACGTCTAGAATAGGAAATGTTATCAAAACATAATTATTTTTCTTAAAAAGGATAATAAATATCCAATATATTTATGAATATTTCAGTCCTAGTTATTTTTGGATTAGAAGTAAATTAAAATTTATCCAATCCAAATGACAGAATGAAATCAGTCGTAAAGGATTCTGTAGCGTTCGAGCATGTCACTTAGCCGTAGCACATTCGTGAATTATGTTTAAGGAATATATAAATTATGCTTTTTTCTCAGTTAACACGCATTAAACAATATTCTAATTATATATAGGAACTATATTGTGAGCTAAACATACTTTTTCCACATATACTTTTAATTTATTATAACAAGTAATTATGTAAATATGTCTCTTTCTACTAGCTAGTCACTTTTAACAACATTAATTAATCATATGTCCAACTTTTGGTTATAATTAAATATTTCTATATCTATACAAAAATAATAATTAAAAATAAATATCATCATGCAGTATTTGAAAAACTTGACTTTCGCTGTTAACTTTTTCAATAATTTACCCAGTATGGCATGGAAATATTTCTATATAAACCAATTATACCAAACGCAAAACTCATCCATTGGTCAAACAAAACCGAATTATTGTTTTAGTCATATGGCGGTTGTACTTTACAATTAATTAATTTAAAAAATTTTATATTTTCAAACTAATTCTTATAGGTAATTTTCTTATTATAACGATAAATATAATATTAATTTATTTTGATGTAAAATATAGATGTCAAATTAAAAGTCATAAAGATATGATTAATTATATTATATATAAAAAAATTAATTGTAAATAGAAAAATAGTAATTTTTAAGTTATATTTATATGTAAGTTTGTAAATTTTAATAACTTTAAAAGAAAGACTTAGGGAAAAAGATAGATTATGGAAAAATAATATGCATACAAACCACATCTAGAATATCAAAAAATATTAATTCTCTTAAAAAAGATCATAAATATCCAATATATTTATGAATATTTCAGACCTAGTTATTTTTGGATTAGAAGTAAACTAAAATCTATCCAATCCAAATGACAGAATGAAATCGGCCGTAAAGGATTCTGTAGCGTTTGATTTATTTATAACGATAAATATAATATTAATTTATTTTGAGGTAAAATATAAATGCCATATTAAAAGTCATAAAGATATGATTAATTATATTATATATAAAAAATTTATTGTAAATAGAAAAATAGTAATTTTTAAATTATATTTATATGTAAGTTTGTAAATTTTTAATAACTTTAAAAGAAAGACTTAGGAAAAAAGATAGATTATGGAAAAATAATATACATACAAACCACATCTAGAATAGGAAATGATATAAAAAAATATTAATTCTCTTAATAAGGATCATAAATATCCAATATATTTATGAATATTTGAGGCCTAGTTATTTTTGGATTAGAAGTAAATTAAAATCTATCCAATCCAAATGACAGAATGAAATCGGCCGCAAAGAATTCTGTAGCGTTTGAGCATGTCTCATAGCCTTAGCACATTCGTGAATTATGATTAAGGAGATTATAAAGTATGCTTTTTTCTCACTCAACACACATTAAAAAATATTCTAAGTATATAGAAGAACTATATTGTGAGTTAAACATACATTTTCCACATATACTTTTAATTTATTATAACAAGNAACATATAGGATAAGGTATCTAACAAAAACAGTGGGAACTTTTATAATTTTAATCGTGTCCCCTATTCTGAAAAAAATAAAATAAAAGAAAGAAATATACATAAAGAATTAACTTACAACTCAACCAATCAAAATTTAATTAAGCTCATAACTTTATTAAAGTTATGACATAAATGCGATATCACAACTAAAGAAAATATGATAGTTATCAAATTTACAATTTTACGCTCTAACTCTCTCTTTTCTTTTTAATCTTGATGATAGCTTATATTCTCTCTTTTGCGACATAATTTTTATCTAACATTAAAATATATTTTTTATTTTTAACTTTATGTAGAATTCTAGTTATATATTCGTAATTTATAAATTCATCAATTATATTGTCAAGTCAGCTATACTATAACTTAAATTTTTTGTTCATAAACAAAACATATATTATTTTTTTATGATTTTCTTATGTTGAACTGAGATAGAATATGTTTTTCTAAAATATTTTGAACTTATTGTGATTGTATTGATGTGTTAAAAAAAGTATTACATTTGAGAAAGATGATAAATTATAAAAAATAAAATTTATAAATTGTAATTACATTATGCTATTTTTATAGTATGTATTTTGTAATATATAGTGCCCCCAACATTAAAAAATCCGCCACTGTAGCTAGTTTAAAAACTTCCATTGGGTTATTTACAATTTCAACGATATTTTTTCAAACAGTTGAAATATGGTTAAAAAAAATTCCGACGAAAATTCACACGCCAATAAATAATGATAAATGAAATATTAAATCCACGAAAATTTCAATGTAATAATTTGATATCTGTTGTAATAATGTCCAATAAATTTTTCCAATAGAAGTTATAACAATGAAATCCTTTGGAATTTTCAGTGGAATACCTTGTTGTTGGATTCATTATAATATAGAATTTTTGTGTTGTTTCTTAAACATTAAAATTTTTATGTAGTAATTTCGTTTACAATTTTTGTATTAAAAATAGTAAACACGTGTACATTTTAGTCCATATAATTTTCTTAAAAATCACTCATTATTTTATGTCAAGATTACCTATTAATTTCTCAATTGAGTTACTTTTCCTACATATTAATAAAAACAAGTATTATTTCATATATGCAATATGATATTTATATATTATATTCAAAAAGCTAATAACAAATAAAAATTTATTTAAAATTATAATAATCAATTATTTTTATGAAAAAATTAAAAGATCTAACCTACATGAACACGAATAACTATTGTCTATAACCTAAAACTTACACCTAGAATTAATAAAAATAAATAATTAATAAATGTTTAACAATTCAGCTCATTTACATTGATAAATATAAATTTTAAAGTTGTACATTTATACTTATTAATTAAAAAAAATTTAGTTATTACTTATGTTCATATTTATTAGTATGTTTTACAATTAAATTATATTTTTAATATTATTTATCATATTTATTTTCTCAATATTTATCAAATTTAATATTTTCTTACTTAATATCAGATTTAATATTTTATAAAAATTTAGATTTATTATAAAAATTCATAAAATTAAGTATATAATTTTTTGGGTCATATGTATTATTATATCCTATTATAGTTATACATCTTTATACTATTTTACGTTACAATTTTTTCATTAATATTATACTCAAAAAAAAAAAAAAAAAAAAAAAAAAGTTAGATTATTTTTATGGCAGAATTGGTATGATTGAATTACCTTTAAACTGAATAAATGGATCCAATTTTGTCAAATTAACGATAATGGGCCTAATGTATATAGAAACATGAATATCTATCATATCATTGTATTAAGTTATCTATTTATTTTTTGTACTTAAAACGATAAAATATAATTTGAGAAGGATAAAATTGAAAATAATTGGAAATTTAAAAATATAAATAAAAAAAATAAATGTTAAGACAAATTCATTGATAGACCGTTAAACTGAGGCTCTGAAATTGAAACATTTTTTTTTTTTTGTCGAAACGATAGAGATATTATATAAAAGCACAAATGTGCAAAACTCAAACACAACACAAAAAACACATAACCTAAAAACACAACCCTGTTGGGACCCCAACAGGGTAATGTACGATCCCAACGGAATAATAAATTCAGACTCGGGAGTACAGAGGTCAACGGCCCAGACCTAAAACACAAGTCCTAAACAACGCAAGCACCAACGACACAAAACGAACAAAGACAAATCATCAAACAAAAGACTAAGAAAACAAAAACTAAAACGAGCCTTCCCTTAGCAAAGAGACCGAACTGAACCAGTGGACGGAAGCCGGCTCCAAAGGGAAGTCCGAAGATCGAGGGTCACACCCGCCACTGTCAAACTGCCTAGCAAGATGTAGTCCCAGTCCCCAAACGAAACCAAAAGCCGACCCACTCTCAATCGAAAGAAATCAAAATTGACCCACAAGCCACCGCTGCCCAGAATCCAACTAACACCACTAGCCAGTTCCGGAACATCGGTCCTCCCTCGGACTCAACACCAGAGATCCGGGGAAAAGGGCTCAAGATCGGCAACAATGCTCCAGCCACACCGAAACTATCGGTGCAACCCACAAACGCTCCTCCCGGCCCCCAGAAACAGACCACAACCCAGCTCTACTGCAGTACAAAGGATCCGGCGACCCAAGAACACATGTCGGCACCCGCAAGCAACGGAAAAACCTGAAATGGAGTCAACTGGAAAGCAAAAGGCAGAAGACACCTCGAGCCACACCAAATCGCCACTGTCGCACACAAAGCATAAAAGATAAAAATTCCCAAAGGGGAAAAGTCTTGGGCCAAGTCGTAATTTTGGACTTACCCATACAATGTCGAGATCCTTTGAGTTGCTGCTACCAGGCCGCTGCACGGCCCCTCAGCCGCGTCACGACAAGGTTTGTTTTACTTTCCCAAAGGTTTGTTTGTTTTTTTTATTTTGGTATGCTGATCTCCTCTTACTCTAAGGGATGGTTTGTTTTACTTTTATCTGCAAGAATAAAGGCTCACTCATATTTCGCTCTTTACTATTTTATTTCTTTAATTGCCGCAACTTGAAATCTATATCTATATATCTATGCAATTATAAAATGGAGAATAATTTTGTAAAAAAATTGCAAGGATTAAAATATCTTATATTTGATATATTCTAATAGCAAACTTGTAATGCACATAATTTAATTAAAAAACTATGGCTTGTCACGAACCCGACGCACACCACAACTTTGGCTTGTCACGCCGGCCGTCCGCTCCTCCCTAGCACTAGGGGAGAAGAGGACTTAGGGGAAAAAACCGACCATGTCGACGCCTACACAAGGCAACCGACACCACTACCCAACCCCGCAACAGCACAACAGCCCTTCTCGCCTCGGCCATGGAATTCGACGACCAACGCACCGAGAAGGCAGCCATGGATAGGCGAGATCCCGTCGGTCACGGCCACTCGAGCTCCAGGGGCGAAGCCAGAAATTTTGGTTGCTGGGGTCGGGACAAACCCATAATACTAACTTTAAGCCAGAAATTTTGGTTGCCGGGGTCTTATTATTTTTTTAATGGAGTCTTACACGGTGAAATTTTGTTACGTACAAGTGGTTCAACGCAAAGCGTCGGTGTCGGACGACTCCAGCCACTGAACGTAGCTTCGCCACTGTCGAGCTCCATCGTCCGAAAATACCAAGCCTCGACACAAAATGGGGCTGAGTCGTGTAGCGAAAATATCGAAAGATTCAGTCGCGGCTAGAAAAAGGATTTTTTTTTCTTTTTCGGAGAGAGAGATCCAACTTTTCAATTCCGGGTTTTAAATAGTTCATATTCATAATTATGAGTTCTGTAATTCAACTTAAAATTTTGCAATATACCAATCTTGGATAACAGTGCTTTTTAGGTAGTTTTTTGTAACTTTGACCAGTAATATTTATAGTGTTTTATCTCATTCCAAAATTACTAAAAAGAAAAGATCAAGACATTTGTTCTCGTTTATGGCAACACAACGCAAGGCTCCCTCCCAACGACTATTTCAATTTCTGTTTTTAAGAAATAATTCAAATTTTGAAATTTCCCGACCGTTCACCTACCGCTCTTATAACGTCACTCACCATCAACCTTCACGCAACCATCCCCACTCTTTCTCTCTCGCTTGCACACACACACAGAGACTCTCAGAAAAATGGCCGCTATTGCTGAAATCCCCCAAATTGCCGATCCAGCAAAAGCAAAGAGAGGGAAATCCCGAAAAGCATTGAAGCAGACATCCACTAGCGTAGCCAACATCATTGCCGGAACCCTAGTCGAATCCTCCCCCGCCGCCGAGCCGCCGGCGCCGAATCCCGCCGGAAAAGAGAACCACCAGAGCCTGTCGAACAAGAAGACCAAGAAAGGAGGTGCTTCGAAAGGGGGAAAGAAGCAGCAGGAGGTGGAGGTGTCGTCCTTCGAGAAAGAGTTGCAGGAGATGCAGGAAAAGCTTGAGAAATTGAAGCTCGAGAAGGAGCATACGGAGGAGATGCTGAAGGCGAAAGAGGAATCTCTGAAGCAGAAGGAGGAAGAGCTGGAGACGAGGGATCGAGAGCAAGAGAAACTCAAGACTGAGCTTAAGAAATTGCAGAAGATGAAGGAATTTAACCCCACCATGGTTAGTAAATTTTCCAACAGTCCCTTTTTGTTTCGTTTTTTCTCTGTGGGAATTTGCATTTTGTTTGATTGTGCGTCCTTTCTGTATTGATTATAGATCAAAATATTGAGGGTACATTGATCGAATATGGATATTTGTTAATATTTGGTTCTTGTGTTCTGCCAAATAGAATTTCTCCTTTGGGCTGTCAATGAAAGAGCAAGAGCAAGATAAGAAAGACAAAAAGAAGAGTACCACGAAAAAGCCGTCCCCTCCATATATTCTGTGGTGCAAAGATCAGTGGAATGAGGTATATTTTGTTGAAGATAAACAAACACATTTGCAATGAACAATTCATCAGAATATATAAGATGATTTTTACGGAGAAGCTTGTTATTTGGGATTTTTGTATGCAATTAGGTAAAGAAAGCTAATCCAGAGGCTGATTTCAAGGAGATGTCAACCCTGTTGGGCTCAAAATGGAAAGCAATCACTGATGAAGAGAAGAAGCCTTATGAAGAAAAATACCTAGCTCAAAAGGAAGCTTATTTGAAAATAATTGGAAATGAAAAGCGTGAGCATGAAGCCATGAAGCTCTTGGAGGACGAGCACAAGCAAAAGACTGCCATGGAGTTGCTCGAGCAGTATCTCCAGTTTAAGCAGGAGGCTGAGAAAGATAACAAGAAAACGAAGTAATTACTTGGAATGTTTGAGTCCTGTTGAGTTTATATATATATAAAGACTCTTTATATTGTTTGTATGTCTTTTCTGATGTAGTAATGCTTATATTTGTGTGACAGGAAGGAAAAAGACCCCTTGAAACCGAAGCAGCCAATGTCGGCTTATTTCATTTTCTCAAACGAGCGTCGTGTTGCTTTGCTTGCTGAGAACAAGAAAATCTTGGAGGTATATTTAAAATAAGTTTTAATAATGTCTACATATTCTGAGAATTAATTTGGAGATGCTTGTTAAGAATTGGTGCTGAATTGTGATTTGGTCTCCCTTAAATAGATTGCAAAGATCACTGGTGAGGAGTGGAAAAACATGACTGAGCAACAAAAGGAACCTTATGAGAAGGTCAATTTCTTCAATTTTTTTTTTTTTTAAGTTTCAGTCGCTCTTATCTTTTGTTTGGGAAGCTGATTGTTGTTTTGATATGGATTTTTCAGCTGGCATTGAAAAACAAAGAGCAATACTTGCAAGAAATGGAAGTGTACAAGCTAAAGAAAGAAGAAGAAACTGCTCACCTCAAGAAAGAAGAGGAAGAGCATTTGAAACTTCAAAAGCAAGAAGCCATGCAGTTGCTCAAGAAAAAAGAGAAAACTGAAACCCTGATTAAGGTTGCTTGCTGAGCTTATTTCAGAAATAACTGATTGTTGTCATGTAAAAATGATTTGTGTTTGTGTCTCTGCAAATTCCAAAGATGTAATCTTCAATCTTATTTACCCATTTGCTGCAGAAAACTAAAGAGAACCTCCAAAAGCAGAAGAAAGAGAAAGGAGAAAAGAATGTTGATCCAAATAAACCCAAGAAGCCTGCTTCATCATACCTTCTTTTCAGGTAAGTGTTTGGCATGAGTTTCTTTGTACCGAATTATTGTTAAATTGGACTATTTCTTACTTTACTCTTCTTTTGAATGCAGCAAAGAGGCTAGGAAGAATTTAGCCGAAGAGCGTCCGGGGACTAACAATGCTACTATCAATGCTCTCATTTCTCTCAAGTGGAAGGTATATTAAAAATAACGATTATTTATCAAGAATGTGGTGCGAAATTGTCGGTATTTTTCACATTGGTTGTTAATTGTGAAGGAACTGAATGATGAAGAGAAGCAAATTTGGAATGGTAAAGCTGCAGAGGCAATGGAAGCTTACAAAAAAGAGCTGGAAGCCTATAACAAGAAATTGGAAGCCGAAAACAAGGAGAACGAGAAATAGACTAATTCTTGAAGAGCTATGTGTTCAACACAGTTGAACAATGTTATGTTTTTTAGTCTAATCTTTAGTTATGGTTTTAGTTGATGCTGACTGGTTTTAGTTGATGCAAATTCAAGTTCATGAAATTCTAATCTTTAGTTTTTACTCTTTTTGTGCTCCACACTCAACCACTACTTAGAAACAGGTAATGAAAAGCAAAGAAAAGTACATTGATTTACACACTCAAGATCCAGAGAGGTTAAGCAAACTCTAGATTTAATCGACAAGTAAAGTTAGTCTGATCCCAACCTTGAAAATTTGGAACTAGCTCTTTGTGTGTTCCTAGCTCAGTGAAGAGGTACCACACCCATAGAACCACCCAACAAAACCGATACTGTTTCTCAACCAATTTTAACTATATGATCACAGAGGCTGCACAAAATGAGGCCCTATGTATTGAATAAAATTGAAGACCAAACTTGCAGCATTGAAATTGGAAATATGTAATGAAGTTTTACATAAGAACAATCGTGAGAGAGAATCAGAGAGACAGAAACAAAGGAAAAATTATGCACAGAGAAACTCTATTTATACTTTTAAGGCTAGTGAACTGAAAACTAGTGTATGGCCGTGCGCTGCGAAGCCTGCGATGTTTTAAGGCTGTAGAACTAAAAAGTAGTGTATATCTGGTGTGATGCACGAGAAAGTAATATTCAAATCATTTTTTAAAGTTAAATGATGGACTAAACAAATATATTAAGATTATATTTTAAAATTAAATGTTGGACTAAACGAACATATTAAACTGTTGAATAAAACCTAATACTCATTTTAAGGTGGTTTTGTACGTATCCTTTCAAGGTATACACACAAAATATTAGTATGAATTTTTTTTTTTTTTTTTTTTTCCCTATTTTAAATTTCTCATTCATTAATCCATTTATAATTGCCTTAAATTTTAAAGCTATCATTTAATTTGTCAATTAGGTCAAATTAATATAAAAATATATTAATGAGATTTTATAATTCAATTTTTTTAATCACCTCTTAAGAATACTAAATTTAATGTAATTTCAAATGTTAATGTATCTTAAAAAATTGTTTGCAACTTTTATAAATTTGTTAGATAATAGATTATCTTATATTGCACGGTATTGAGAAAATATTTTGAAAAACATATTTTATTCTTCTTTATCTCAATTTTCATTTTAAAAACTTATGCGCACGGATTTATTATGTAATAAATTTAAACATAAATTATCATGTAGCAGTTTTAATGCTGAAAGATTGTATGGATTAATCAAAATCAAAATATGTGAAAGTTAAACATAAAGATATGAAGCATATACATAAAAAGAACAAATTAAAAATGTAGCAAATTTTCAATAAAAACAAAATTGAGTCTACATGTATTATGGACAACTCAATAACTACCCGCATATGTTGTAGGTTTCTAAAAAAATCACATCCGCATGAAAAAATTGATAACTTATGTTAATATATTGTGATTTTAAAAATAAAAAATAACATATATATTTACCTATATGGTGTACATTATATTTATTATTTCCTATCTAAATATATGCTCACATTTGTGCTGCAAATTTTGATATCAAATTTTATATTTAGAATTATTATCAGATTTTGAATTTAAAATTATTTTTTAAAGTTATTTGTCAGATTTTAAAGGTGGCAAAATTAAAAATATTTTAGAATTCTTATATTCAGTAAAGTAAAAATTTTAGGCTCGGTTTTTCTCATTATTTAAGGTAAATCTTTGGTCACTTTTTATATTAATAAATATAGATATACATGCATTCATAGTGCGTTGGTATATGTTTTAATATTAAAAGAAATCAAAGCATAATATTTTTAGTATGGTATAAATTGTGCGATTCAATGAATATATTGATTTATTAAGGATATGTTCCATCCATTTTTCAGCTATAAAGGTTTTACTAAATCTGTTCAAGCACTGTGTATTTTAAATTTTAATAGTTCAAGCTTTAAATTTTTTAAGAAATAAAATGACGGTCATGTTTTTCAAAACTTGATAATGAATTCAACTAATAGATATACATAAATATAGAATAATGGATTTTCAACATAAAAGTGAAGACTCACAAGTTACGTATTTAGAAATTTGTGATTAATGATATTGAAATTAAATTTAAAAAAACTATCTAAAAAATTAAAACAGTGTTCTTTTTTTATAAAAAATGATATTGAATTAATTTTAGAACATTATCCACAATAAAAAAAGAATCTATGTTCTCAAAAGGTACAAATGGAATAAAAAAATAATTATTTTAACTAATTTTTTACTAACCCCTAGGAAGAAGGAAATAAAATCTATACTTATTTTCTTTCAAATTTAAATTATTTTAAAAATTGCTAAATTTAGTAAATTTGAAATGCTTAGGTAAAATTTAACCTACTATTTTAGATAAGTCCATGTCCCTATAATATAGAAATAGATGCTACTCTAGAAGTGTGTTTTACAAACACAACTTTTCATATATTTTAATTTCCTCGCGAGAGGAACATGTATGTTAATCATGTTCATTTTTGACAGACAACTGTGGCATAATTGAAGACTAAGGGCTTTAGTTATGCTATAAAAAAATGTTCTATCCCAACGAAAAATTCTATGGTAATATATTCCAATGGAAATTCCAACGGATATTCCAATGGTATAGCTTCCGTTGGAATAATTCAAACAAAAATATTCCGTTGGAACGTGTTTTTCATTGAAATTTTAGATGGAATTTGATGATTCCAACGGCTTTTTACCGTAGCCCCTTTCTTCCTTCTACTTCTACTTCTAGCTCTTTGGCGGACTGGGCCTGGCTTAAGGTCCAATTAAGGAAGGTTCCAACGAAAATATTCCGTTGGAATGTGTTTTTTATTGGAATTTTATATAGAATTTGATGATTCCAACGATTATATTTTCAACGGCTTTTTACCATAGGAATTTCATTGGAATATGCAATTTCCGTTGGAATTTTTATTTTCACCTCCGTTGGAAAATCTACCGTTGGAATTGTCAAAATCCAACGGAAATTCTAATGGAAAACTCATTCCAATAGAATATTTTTGTTGTAATTTCCGTTGGAATTCACTGAAAAAATTCCAACAGAAATAATAGCATTAAAATATCTATTGGAATTGCCGTTGGAATTCTATTGAAATAAATTTTCGTTGGAATTTCACCATTTTCTTGTAGTGTTAGAATGTCTTCTTGGTCTTGAGATGATACATATGGCTTATGACTCCGTAATCATTTCTCTAATGGGTCCTTTTCATGGTGTACTAGGTTCTTGGTTTTGATACTAAAATCTTAGCTTTGTTACGAACTTATGTTCATTTGAATGAGAATCATGTTTTATTAAATGTGTGCATGTTCTATTGTTATACATTATATATTAATATAGTTCATTGTGTTGAACAAATGATCATACTATCAGTCTCTTGTAAAATATAAAGTATGTGTTTCGCAACCTAGATAGAATTGAACTAACTATTATGAACAGTTTTAATGTATTTTGGAATTAGTTAATCATGACTAATGAATTACATTACACTACGAGTGTATTGAACGAAGCACGTAGGATAAGTTTATTTTGTACTGACCAAATAAATAAACTAAACCTCAGTTATTACTCGTACTCTTAATCCGTAAATAGTAACATGCACATGCATTCAATAGATACTTCTTTGATCCACCAGAAAAGTGAGATTTATTGTGCTAAATCAACAGTCTGGTTGAGTAATACTAGTTTTGGAATAAGAAGTTATGTAATTAAATTATCAATAATTAAATTAGTCTATGGATACTGTATCTTAAACATAAATGGATAAACCGAGTAGATAAATCTGGAACCCATTGTAATTTGGTGGTTAAATAGAAAGTTTAATAATATTTTTTTTAGTGGAATGAAATATTATTCATATACATTAGAGGTAGGTGGACCACAACCTAAGAACATCTACATTTATGAGGAGGCCTTATTTTAACACCGCCTCAAGATCCTTCTTGTAGCCTATAAATACACTACTCCCTTATTGATTCGGCCACCCCTTTCATTGAAAACACACGCCCCACTTGAGTTCCAAGAGAGAGAGAAAAATGTGAGCTTAAGGAAAATGAGAAAGATCTTCCTTCTTTCCGCAAAGCAAAACATGCGAGTATTGAGAGGAAGATTCCAAAGCTCGTTGCCCATCATGACGATGAGAGTCGGTGTTGGGAATGCAACAGAAGATCCTGAGAAAAATAAGCCAATTTGTCCAGTCCCGTAAATCGTGAATCGTCTAAAAGACTGCGCTAAATTTAAAATCTTAAGAACCTAATCTTAATCTCTAGATCCGTTGTACTTAGGTTTATTTTTGTAGACAAATAGTTCTTGTACAATCATTGAAGTTTTTCACATAACTCAATTGCTATCAGAGCTAGGATAATTCAATTTTTGTATAAAGTTCGAATTTTAAAGAACTTATGTAAATAATGTGTGCACGAACACAACCATAGTAGATTCAAATTGCATAACTTGATTTTGCAAGATTATTTGAACCAACTATTAGGGCGCTTGCTTGTCTAAATTCATGCATGTAAATCACGTTTTTAAAACCTCGGACATGTCGAGAAATTTTTTTGGGTAGGTCAATGCTTGCAATATATTAAATAACGATTGGTTGTTCAATTAATTTATTGTTTTTGTATAACAAACATGTAAACCAGTGAGCTGGTCGTAGGATCAAAAATTTTAATTTTGAATTTTGTTTTACGAACACGACAAACACGGATCACCGGTTACCGAATGATCATGAACGGACCACCTCGACAGGCAGCTCGACCTTTGACAACGTTGACTCTCACTAAGGTGGCAATTATTACCATCTTTGGTGAAGGTTTGACGACATTTTCCAAATCAATATATAATAAGAGTGACAAATCTTCAATGCATCCAACTGTCCTCACATAAAATCAACAGTCGAAATAAATTAGGACTTATGAAAAGAGTGTCAAAAGCAGCTTTTGCGTTTCAATCAAGAATGGCAAAGTTAGGACTTAATTTAAATACGTTGGAACCAAATTCATTAGCTCGCCCATTTTATGGAACAAATTTTGCAATTTTCTTGTATTTGAGTTGGGTAGTGGTTCTTGACTTAATGTTCTCAATTGCAAAAATGATAAAGTAAAATCAGTGCAAAAAGAAAAAGGTGATGAAAATTCAATTCCGTGTATAGTCTGTCGGGGTAAAGATGAGTGTTCAATACCTAGAAATTATAATGCCATTGTAAAAAAGATGGTCCGAGTGTAATAAACTGGTTGACTATCGAATTGCTTTTCTAAATCATTTCCTCGCAATTGATGTTAGGTATCCCAAGTCAACCAAATATAATTCAAGAAATCAACTTTATAACTCCTATATTTCACATCTTAAACAATATTTTCATAATTAATATCGCAGGCCCAAATCATGAAAAGCACATAAAAATGCATGCCTATAATTCATTAATTCTCTGTATCCCATTCCATCTCTCCTTCTCTCCATTTCTCCAAACATTCCATTATCCATAATAAATAGAATTATACACATATTATATACATTCTATTCTATAAATTATGACACTCGTGAAATTCACCAGCCATTTAATATAAAAGGGGAAAAATATAAGGAGAAACCTCCACAGGTCTCCCCTGCTAAACCACCAGTTCACTTATTTTGATCACAATTAAGAGGGAGAGAGAGAGAGAAAAGAAAAAAAAACAGAATAAAAATGGCGAACACGTTGGAAAGACAATCATCGGAGCATATATGGGACTGTGGCAGCTCGCTGTACGATTCGTTCGAGCTGAGATCAGTCGAGAGGCTGCTCGATTCGGCCATAGCTTCGAAATCCCTCTCGATGCCGCATCTTTCCGGCGGCCGCCGCCACTCTCTGCAGCCGCCGAAGCTTCCCGGGTCAGTTTTCCGGTGGATAATCCGAGCGTTTTTAAAATTCAAGCGGTGTGGAGCCTCGAAAAGAAGCGTAATGGGTGGTGATGCGATTTTAGGAATAGAACGGTATTGGGACAGGTCTCCAGCGCTTTATGAGATTCCAAAAGTTCGAAACTTTCGTCTGAAATGAGGTCACGCTCGTCGGAACGGCTTACAGCGGCCAAAGATTAATTTTGTTCGCCAGGTCCGAATCCTGATGTATTTGGGTTCTTTNTTTTTACAAGTATTTGGGTGGTTACAACTTTTTTTTTGTTTGGTACACTGGGTCGTTACAACTTGAATGTGTACATTGTCCCAGCTTCGATATTTATTTTTTATTATTTTGTTTGAGAAGTGATTTATCTAATAATTCATACTTACATACAAAAATTATCATGTTATGTTAGCCTCATTTGTACATTAATGATGACATGATATTTCAACACATGTCAAATTGTGTGATAAGTTTTTTTCAATATTTTTTTTTCTCTTCTTTTGTCACCTTTTTGTATGCTAAGTGCTGACAAGCTAGTTTTTTTTTATTTTTTTTATTTTTTTATTTTTTTTAATCAAACGATAATTATATTAATAACGTAAATCTCAAAAAGAGTACAATCGATGGGTCAACTGACATGTTGAGGTTGCGGTAAGTATTTTTAGATTTTAGATGGAATTAAGGTCACGCTTAATTACCAAGATTAGCCTATAAATTCTGCATAATCCCATCAAAGTCCTCATTTGTCAGTCAAACCTATGTCCTTAATGTAAGAAAATTAACGGGCATACTCATAACTATTAAGCGGAATTGAATAAACCCTACGCATGTAATTCTATCAATTCATAGAATATGGATCTTTGCATAAATTAAATTGCACATAGAACTTACAAGAATCCAGCTTATAGACCTTCCCTGTTTTCTTGATCTATGATGTTGATCTGCGATCTCTTCGTCCTCGTGATGTCATGGATCTATCTTTCTCATAATCTTCAATGATGGATTCCCTTTGCCTATGAATTGTTTCTCTCTCCCGCTTCTCTCGTCTTTTCATAAAGCCCTTGATGTTGAGAACTTTATTTGCGTATGAGATGGGAGAAATGGGCATGTAGTATATATAGGAGGAATCCTACAAACCTATTCCTACTAACATTCCCCATGTTCTAACCTAACTTACTGTCCAAGTCAAACATCACAAATTGGACTCTTTTATATTAGAACATTAATAATCCATTAAATACATATTCATCTTAATTAAGTTTGACTATTAATTCAATTAGGTCCAATTAATTTATATGGTCCACAATAATAGAATAATATATAAAATATTATTACATTCTCCCACTTGGACCATATAAGTGTCGAAACCCAAAGAACTACTTTAAGCGCGCACCTTTCATCAAACTTATAATTGAATACATATATCTATAAGTTTAAAATCAAACTAGAAATTAACCGAGTCATGGCGGTCACAAGTCTTCGAGCGACATGATCCCTTCCATGTACCACAAATCATTTCTAATTCAACTTCACTTTAATATGGAACAAACTACTCGTACCATAACCATATGTCATCCAACATTTATGTATATACTATAAAATCAAATATCCATAATGATGATATTGTATGTGAAGAACCAAACATCTTTAATCGAATTCAATAAGTGTCAAAATCATTAATTGAGCAATTTCATTCAGTATCAGTCAGTCCAACAAGGCCCCATTCGTTATTCCCAATTTTCTTTATATGCCTTGCAACGGCTATAGGTAATAACCCTTTTAATGGATCCGCTTTCATGCAAGTAGTACTAGAATGCTCAAATGACACTTTAGTTCTTCACTTCTATTTTTATGACCAAGTATTTTAATTTTATGTGATTCACACCCTTTGAATACTTGTCATTCCTTGAAATATTATTGCTACGATACTGCGATAATTCTTAGCGGCTTGGACAAGATGTCGACATTTCCAAGTCCTAAGATAAAGCACCGTAGACCTAAATTTGATTTGTGGCCTCAAAGCATACCACAAACTCAACCCTACACCATGGAAGTCGCGATGATGGACTTTTGTTCCACCTTTCCATAATTTTGCTCCTTTAGACATTATGAGCAAAAGTTTGAATCCGAGTATCCAATTATAACCAATAATTTGGATCTTCTTTAAGTTAGCATGTGTTCTTTAATGCCTTGTAAGTACTTTATAAATTTCTTTGCAGCATAATCATTTAAAATCATTTTTATAGTTGTTTAACGTACCAACAACAAATATATTATCAAACCTAGTTCAGGTTCGTCTCGCTTAAGACTCCTAATCGTTTATATCTAAGGAATTTCCTCCATCAGTTTTCATTCCATTTCACCTTTCGAACATTTATTTTAGACTAAATGTGTCCCTTTTATGAATTGGAATTATACGGAACAACCATCCATTATCTCTCAAATAAAACTTTTATGGGATAAACTTTTACTCCTTGTGATCTATTCCAGAATACTTCTATTCCAATTAGCAAGGACGTTTCATCCACATCCTTTATTTCATAACTTTTTAGAGAGATAATACTTTACGTCGTGCAACATGTCCACATTATTAGCAACTATAATATGTCGTCGACATACGAAACTAAATAACAAGTCTACTTCCACTGACCTTAATGTAGATACACCGATCTACGGTATTCTCTACAAATCTATAAGCTGTGATGGTATCATGAAACTTAAGATACCATTCACGAGAGACTTGTTTTAGTCCATATATCGATCTATTCAACTTACACACTAACGTTTCATTTCTTGTGATCTAAAAAACTTTTAATTAGTTCATGTAGATCTCCTTTTAAGTTTATCATTTAGAAGGTGATATTTATATCCATTTGATAAAGCTCAAAATCATACAGAGCCACCATTACCATTACAATTTTCAAGTAATCTTTCTCGAAATGAGAGAAGTGTTTCCTTGTAGTCAATGCTTTCCTTTTGGGTGTAACCTTTAGAAACAAGTCTAACTTTATATCTTTCGATATTACCTTTAGAGTTGTGTTTGGTTTCTGAAAAACCCATTTACACCCAACTCTTTTAGACCCTTCAGGAAAATCAATTGAATTGAAGACTTTATTTTCATCCATTGACTTTAATTATTCTTTCATGGCATTGATAAACTTTTCAGAATTTTTACTTTTCATGGCTTGTGATTTTATCAACCAAAGGTTGTCCTATAATTTCTTGAGTGTTTGTAACCAATTCATTATCAAGTGAGTTTGGATCATTTTGTTATTCATCCAAGTTACATGACGTTATTGTAACAAAATGAATAACAACTATTAATGGACTCTCGGGTTTGGACTGTTCAACCCGAACTTCTTTGACATCCACACTTTGCGGTTTCAAACTCCCACTGATTTTATAATTTTCAATGAACCGAGCATTGCTGGAATCAACTATGCTCGTACTATAGTTAGGTCTATAATACTTATATCCTTTCGAATAGCCAATGAAAAACCACTGACTGTCCTAGGATCATGTTTCTTTTCATGTGAATTATATACTTTTACTTCTGCTTGACACCCCCAAACACGATGATGCCTTAAACTAGGTTTCCTACCCTTCCATAGTTCATAAGATATTTTAGGAACTACTTTACTAGAAACCATGTTTAACCAGTATGCAGCAGTCTTTAATGCATACATCCACATAGAGCACGTTAATGTTGAATTACTCAACATACTCCTAACCATATCCTTTTAAGTACGATTTACCCTCCCAACAACACCATTATGTTGAAGAGTCTCAATTATAGTATATTGCACACAAAAATTTCAAATCTCAAGAAACTTTGCAAATGGACTAGATATTATCCTCTTTCATTGAACTTACAATAATATTCACCAATCTAAGAAGATCTCACAACTTTTACTTATCTATCTAACTATCTTTCCATCTCATCATTGTATATTTTTGGATAGTCCAATGATTGAGTCATTTCATGTAGTAGATAAATATAGCCATAACGTGAGAAATCATTTATAATGGTGATTAAATACTTTACATCACCCCACAAAGGTGTTAGAGTAGGGTACCCGGCGTTCCAATCTAATTGGACGTATTCTACTTGTAAATACAGTCTATTGGAATTATATTATGAATAAGGCATTTCTTTATCTTAAGAGAAAGCATTTATCTTATAATTGCACTTAAGATAAAATCCCTAGATCACTTACGGTTATAAGGTATGGTTGCGCATAGAGATGGTGATCATGGAACATACCTTGAAAGCCGTGATCTTAAATACAGTTCCAAGTCGATGGATGTTTCGAGATGGGATATCGAATAATCCATAAGAGACTTGCACATAGTTTGTATGATTGTTGGACAAGAATGTTGCATTCCATCAACATTAGCGTAAGACGTAAGTACATTTATGTGGGTG
>BKCP01004650.1:792697-813662 GCA_008636005.1 Striga asiatica | reverse complement strand
CCCAATGCTACATTGTCAACCTAGTGTACAACTAGGTTGGCAATACAAGTAAAAACATCCAAATAAATAAAAATAAAAAAATACACAAGTAGATGTTTTCACTTGTGTTGTCAACCTAGTTGTACACTAGATTGACAATGTAACATTACTCATTATAATTATATTATATTATTATTTCTTTATTAATAAAACTAATCAAACTATTTTAGTTAACTTAAAAAATAGCCCCACCCCTCATGTCCTCAACTCAAGAGCCATAATAGAGAGCGTATTCGCACAGGCAAGCTAAAAAAAAATTCGCAGCAACAATCATTCGTCAACAATTGCTTGATTCTTTCAAGTATTTGATCATCCTCTTATATTTGTGAGTACTTCAAATTATGCTCATGTTCATAATTTAATTTATTTATCCTTATTAGGGATTTAGGGTTTAGAACTAGCACCCATTGTGTGTATTTATTCACCTTTCTTAAATGTCTTAATTCATCCTCTCTAGCTTGGAGAGTTCGATAAAAAAATTGTTGAAGAGATGTATCATTTGCTCAAGAACACATGGATCATATATAGGCTTTTATCATTTTTTAATTCATGAATGAGTTTCGTGAGTATAAAGAATGTTGATCATTTAAACTAGCAAAATTAAGAAGTTATGTATTTTGTAATGCAAGTTATTAATTATTTTATCCATTTTAAAACGCAGTTTACGCCTACATATATGTGTGTGTGTGTGTGTGTGTGTGTGAGAGAGAGAGAGAGAGAGAGAGAGAGAGAGAGAGATTATATTAAAAATTATATAGGTCCCCTCGAAATGTTATTCGTGCCGAGTCAAGTTGAATACCTCATGTGTAAGCTTGTCATAGTTTAATAAATGAGTCAAATCAGCTCGACCATTTAATAAATAAATAAAAATATGAGCACAATCTCGACTTGTGTAAACTTCAATCTATTCGATTTGTTTAGTAAGAAAGTTGAATAATCATTCTAGCTTGACTCATTTAAATATATGAATGATATGAAATCAAATTTTCACTAGTTAAACAAACACAATCCAGTTTGGCTCCTCCCAAATTTTTTTCCTAGATCCGCCCCTAATGGCGAGGTCGATGAACAACATCCGCAAAATAAGCGAACACGGAGGAATATAAAGTCTGCCACTTTTGCCCAGGTGTGCGAACGACGTTGAGCTTTTTGCTTCACATTTTTTAATTCAGAGGGTTTCGTTTCATCTGTTCAAGAAAATCTTCCTGTTTTTTCTAGATTTAGTTTAGCATTATTTTTATTGATTGAATCCCATTTCTTATGACGATTTTTTCATATTTGTTGTTGACGGACGTTTCCGGTCAACGGTTAAAAAGATGAATAATAAAAGGATAATGAGAAAAAGACAAAGAAATATGGTTTAATTGCGATTTTATTACGAGATCACGAGGTCGGCCTCTCGTACGAGGTCGGCACTTGCGATGTACTTACGGATTCTTACACGAGTTTCTTCCAAATCTAGAGAGAGAAAATGTAGAGAGAGCTTTTACAGTTGGGATTCAACAACCTAAAAATAAATGAGGGGGTTGCTATTTATAGTGGTCTTTAATGCGGTACTGTTCAGGTACTGTTCACTGGTCTTGTACAATACTTGTACATTATACATAATTCTCAATTTAGTTTAATATAGTTTGGAAAGTAATAACAAAATTTTAATTTTTAACTCATTTTACACAATAACATACAGTACTTGAATAAATATTACTCGCTATGTATATTTATATTTTGAAATAATCAGAACAATTCAAGACAGTAAAAAATTCAATAGATAAAGAATGTCTGACATAAACGAGTCTATACATGTATATATATACGTTATGAAAATATCACAATAAATAGTATATTTCAAGTATATATCACGTTATAATACTTTTACATTATACACGATTCCCTATGTATCTTCAAATGAATGTCCTACAATAATATTAGACGTCAAGTAACTGTAGTTCGACTGTGTCATATGACTGCCTTCGTTTCAATCATTTCTTCAGCTGTTGTACATGCAAAATCTATAAAGTTCGTAATTGATAATTATTTTATACAATTATCTATTACCTATACATCAATGGAGCTACATTGATTTCAGGTGGTGTATGTTCATAATCTGGACAAACTCATATGAATTTTCGTCGTTCACCGGTGCCTTGATGATTAAACACAACGAGAATTTTGTGTAATCAACTTCTCTTGATTTTAATTGAACGTAGAAATACAGTTGCCATCATCATTTACGCACATTGGTGGAAAAACATCTTTAACATGGTATTTTATCTCGAGCACCGAATCTTGCAATTTGACTCCCAGTTTTGCAAGTAATATCTGGCGCAACTCACGATATCGTCTATCTTTTGGAACCAAAACACCGGATAGTTGAAAATTCATATACATTTTCGACCCATACCCCACTATGATGAATGAAAATCATCATTTTTACGCTGAGATGATGAGACAAAAAAAAATCACAAATTAAGAAAAAAATACATGAATACAAATTANCGACGTTAATCCTTATATTCATGTTTATTTCCAGTATATAAAACAAATTGAAAACGTAAACATTTACCTTCAACCTAGAACGCAACTCGACAATGAAACGCAACTTGAGTTGTATGACGCATTATCTATGACCCATAGGTCTCGAGTCATTGAGGAGGTCCTCCTTTAAAAAAAACAATAAAATAAAAAAATAAAATACAAAAAACCTAGAATGCAACTCGATTTTGATCTCAACGATATGATATATTTTGTACTTCTTCAATGATTTAATTCACACTTTTTTAATTTAAATTTGAAAATGTTGTTTTTTAGGAATAAATGTTGAACGTGATTTTCTATCTAGCTTATCATTAATTAGAATTATTATTTTTTATATATGGGAATAATCTCGGAAGGGCTCCTCCAAATGTATGTTGAAAGTTTTTCTCTCTCCTCCGTTTCTACACTCTAGTATTTATATAAACTAGTGTTGATACCCGTGCGATGCACGGGACGCAATACAAAAAATATTTATTATTTAAATATTATAAAATTATTTAAGACAATATGAAATTATATTCTCCACAATATTCTATTCAGTAATAATATGACATTTATTTATTTATTATTATTGTTAATTTCTATTTTTGTATTTTTTTTGTAGTTTGTGACTATTTAATATATAAATCTTATTATTTATAAGTTTATAAAATATTTTAAATGTATAAGATCATATGATATTTGCATACAAATTATTTGTATATACTTATAAAATCGTTGTTTATTATAGTCTTATGATTTTTTAACAATTCATAATTTGCACATTGCTTGATAATTGACCAACAATTAACCCATAATATTTATCTTCGTCTAGAATTATTAAGTTCATTAAATGTTAAAAACTTTGATAAACAAACTTTAATTTTTATTGATTTTAATCCTTATGCAACACACAAATTTTTTATGGTTAAATATTTTATTTTTATGTTTCTATTTTTATTTATATTTATTTCTTTAATTAATTTTTTCAACCTATATAATGAATTACATAGTATCTATTCGAATATTTTGATATATTATATATTTTCATAATTACCAAGTGCTATAATCTAAATTATTATACATTGCTTTTTTATTAACTTATTTTTCATTTATAAAATAGTATATAAGAAAAGAATAAATATTTTTAAAAATTGGATAGTTTTTAATGTACATAGGTACTTCTAAGGTGGAATTTATAATTCTGAATTGCACCCGACCATCAAATTTTATTTTTATTAGTATTATTTAAATTTTCAATACTGTTATTACTGCATATGATATATTCAATGGGGGATGTACCTTTTTATAGTTAAATTGGCTACATATTTGAAACTTCTATTAATATTTTAAATTATTTATTAAGTTATTATGATTTAAACATAGTTTTATATTTTTCTAATTATTTTATTAATATTTAAGTACTTTTGGATAGTGAATATAATTAATTAAATTAATACCTACAGCCATAGATGATAATATATTTAATCAAATCAATTTCTATAGTAATTTTTTGAATTGTGCCAATAAATTACTATTAAATTAATATAAGATCTTACTGAAAATATATCTAATAAATTTACAGTCAAAATTTCAATTTAAGCCAATTTGTAGTTAATGAGTAATAGTCATTGAGTGTATAAAAATTAATTATGTTTTTTATGCATATGATTTGTTAATAAATAAATATTAATTAAATGTATATATAGATATATATATATATATATATATAGATAATATATTTAATAGTCATTGAGTGTATAAATTTTTCTGCCCAAAATCATGTCAATTATGACAATAAGGATTTGTCATTATATAGATATATATATAGATATAGATTTATAGTATAATTATAGGTTCGTATATTTATTGTATCATTGGGTGTTATTATCTTAATTGGTGGTATATATATTTTTATGCATTATTAAATATATATTTTTATGCATTATTAACTATCTGAATGATTCTCATACTTAAAATTGATTTTTTATTTTTAGAAAAAATAAAACTGAAATTTATTATTATTTTTATATAGATTTTTTTCTTAAAATTCTCATTCAATAACGTTTAGGAACTTCAAAGATAGCTGAATAGTAAGTCGCATAAATATTATTGTAGATTCCATATTAATTTGAATTATTAATTGAATACTAATTTAGTTAAGTTAATGCAAAGTGCAAATGGAAACACGGATCTAAAGTATTATTGACAAATGCAAAAATAATTAAACTTACAATTACACAACCAAATGTAGAAATATTGCCAATTATAGTCATTGCATATCATCTTTATTTAGCAATAAATTCCATCAACTCCCTCTTTATATATATATAGATTTTTATGATCAGTTATTGCAAATAAGTTTTTCAGTATATTTATCATCAAAAATTTTATGAGCCATGACTCCATTATTGAGTCATTCCACGTGTGAGGGTTTTGAGCATGTTTGTTTATGAAAATTTTGTTTGGATTTTTTGGTTTTGTTTGATTAATTTTGAAAAATGTGGTATAGTCAGGTGTTAGTGAGTATATTAAAATAATATTAAAAATAAAATAATTAAAATTGATTTGATGTAAAAGTAGGAGAGATGATTTGAAGTGATAATTAGTTAAAATAATATGAGTTGATGAATAGTGAATTAAGGTTGATGTGGTGTGTATGAATGATTGATTGATATTATTTTATTATATGATAATATTGATGATAATGAGGTTGAGTTAAAGTTGAGTTAAAAAAATGATTGAGTTAAAATGTTTGAATTTTTTTTAAAATTCTTGTAAACAGTGTTTTGAGACCCGGACCGGCCCGGCGGGTCGACCCTGGACCCGGTCGACCCGGAGCCGGAACCGGTCCGGGTGGAGTATTTGGACCGGGCAGCCAAGGACCCGGTCAAAACCCGGCCGAGACTCGGCCGACCCGGGGCATTGACCCGGCCGGGCCAACCCGGTCCATATATATTTTTTATATTTTTTTTTATTTTAAAAATAAAAATATGTATATATATTTATATGGTAAATATTTATCATGAGATACATATTATTAACACTTTAATATACAAATTTTATACACAAAACATTTAATTTTATTACTTTTATGTATATTTATATAACAAAAATACTCTATATATAATTTTAAAAATTTTAAAATTAATTATCCGATTTAGCATTTGACCCGGTGACCCGACGATTGAACCAGTGACCCGGTGACCCGAGGACCTACCCGGGTCGATCAAGGGGCCGGGTTTAAAAACTATGCTTGTAAACAAATATGCTAACTCGAATTACAATCGTATTAGCAGGGTTTAAAACGACAGTGCCTACTCAAGTGAGTTCGCAATTCATTTTATCTGCACCTCGTTTCTAGGGTTTCCAATTATCTCTCTGCCATCTTCTTCGCAAGTCAAAATCCAAAATGAGGTAAATCGTTTTTTCATTAAGTCCAAAAGTCTCGATTCACTTGTTCTTCAGTTCGAAACTTACAATTGCAATTTGCATCTCGCTGTTTACAGTTTGTTTATTCTTCTCCTTTTTCTAGTTTGGGTGATTGGATCGAAAATGTGAGAAATTTATTTACTTAGATTTTCAGTTTCAATCGATACACGATTGTATGAGAATAGAAATTGATGGGTTGGAGGTACAATTTTTCGTGATCTGTTATGTTTTAGTTATTTGCTAGTTCTTACTCATATATGTATGAACTATTAAGAGAAAAACACGTAGAAGGTTATTTGAAGAGATTATTCTGCCCATGAGGTGTAATAGTAAGTACTTCCTGAGTATTTTGTAGTGTGATAGTTTTAAGAGAAGTTATGTAAATGCAAGTGTTATTTACTAGTGTTTAGTGTCGAATGGAGTTATATGTTGAACAATATGCTCATTTATTACAGTGAATGCACCTCTACTTGGCGAATAGCATAAACTTGGGAAGTCTTGTGTATATGTCGATGTTCCTAACATAGTAAAGTGATGCTTAATTTTATAAATTAATAGCTATGTAATGAGTGTTGTTCCTGTTTATAGTATTGATCCTCTAAATATAGCAATATCCTTTAATGCAGTCGACATCCTGAAGTAAAGTGGGCAGAAAGGGAGGACAAGGTGTATCTTACTGTGCTGCTGCCAGATGCCAAAAATCCAAAGGTCAATGTTGACCCTGATGGAACATTTACTTTCTCTGCCGCTGCTGGTTCAGACAACAATCTCTATGAAGTCAAATTGAATCTACTCGATAAAGTTAATGTGGAGGTAAGGTGCCTGCCTGTGTCACATTTGATCTACTTGTAAATGTTGGAAGTCTTATTAAGAGTTCCTGTGTGTTTCACAGATGAATTTATTTTTTATGTTAAATGAATATTTCTTTTTTGACCTGAGGGTTCTGAAACATTTTCAACCACCATATGTTATTTTAAGTTGTAAACGTTGAGAATCTTTTCAGCACTTTTATTAAGAATTGGTGATATACCACAATGACTCAAGTTGGAGTCTGCCCTGGGACTTATGGTTTATTCTGTAGCAGATATAACTCTATCTTGGTGTGGTTGAGCTATGAGCAAATTGTGTTTTGTAGGAGAGCAAGATAAACATAGGTGTGAGGAACATATTCTGTGTGTTGGAGAAAGCGGAGAAGAAATGGTGGACAAAATTGTTGCATGGAGATGAGAAGACACCCCACTATCTGAAAGTAGATTGGGATAAATGGGTGGATGAAGATGATGATACTGGTAAATATTGTATTTTGTTTTGCAGCTTTGTCTCCAAAAATAATTGGCTCATCTGTATTCTTGACAATTCCAACAGGTGCACCATCTGATCTTGATTTGGATGGAATGGATTTCTCGGTAAGTCTCCAATGTTTCTTGATCTTAATGTGGGTTCCTTTTTACTGGATCAACTTATATTTCTCCAATGTGATTTGTTTTTCAGAAATTTGGTGACATGGGTGGCATGGGCGGTATGGGTGATATGTCCGGATTGGGTGGTATGGGTGGATTTGGAGATAGTGATGCAATGGGAGATGACTTTGAGGACTCTGATGATGATGAAGGTACTTTTTCGAATGAATTTTGTCTCTTTAGTTCGAGTCATTTGTTTACTTGATTGTGAATTTATTATATTAAGTCTGCTGAGGGCTACGAGTTTGTTTTGTTTTGGCTGTTGTACTTTTAGTTAATAAAACCATTTCTTTTGGCCTTGAGAAGGAAGTGTAATTATAAAATTTTATAATTAGTTTAATAAAGAAAATTTCAATTATCTTTTTTCAAGTTGCAAATTGGAGAAGAGTATTTTCTGGTTATATGCAAACCTCAATGAAGGTTATGCTAAAAATTTTAAGTGTAGTTGTTGTTCTGTAATATAAATAGTGGTTCTTGTAATCAAACTAACCATCCAGCTAGTTAATAATGAACCATCTGTGCCGTTTATAGTCTTGTTTCTCGTATCATTGTACACATGTTACTTATGATTTCATCAAATCTGTACACAATCAAACGTTGTTCACAACTTGCCTGTTCACCGGTTTGTAGAAATCAAGAAGCCAGAAGTGAAAGAAGCTGCTGACAAGGCAGAGGGAGAAGCTCCCAAGGACAAGGCAGAAACTGCACCGGCTTCATGAGTGATTTTATCTAACAACTCTTACAAAAGCTTATATGCTTTTTGCTGGGAGTTTCTGAGTTTGGTAGTTAGCTACGTGAGTCATGTTTCTCTGTGGAAGAGACGCGATCATTTTACCTTATCAATCCTTGTGCTGATGAAAACATTGTTATTTGTAGTCTCCCGTGCGGTGACTATTTTCGTTCTATTTGTTATGATGTATTTTTCAGTTGAAGTTGGCAAGTGTTATATTTGAAATAGTTGAATTAACAAGTTTATGCAGCCTCAGATTGTGCTCTGCTTCCCTTAACATCTTGTTTGAGTTGGGCGATGAGTTGCTGATGAGTTGAACATTAAGTGGAACATAAAACTGGTGGATGCTGTGCATTAAGAGTGGTCCTTTGATATATGCCAAGGAAAAATAATACATTTGTCTCACAATGATATTTTGATTAAATGCATGTGTGTCAAATAGAAGATAATCGATTAATCATCGGGCCCAAACCCATCCCCATCGTCATCCATGGATCCGTTCTGATTGTCTGCATCCGCATAGTACAGTGCTGGGCTGGGCCCATCAACATCTGCATCTGTATACAATGGTGATGGTCCAGGCCCATCGGATACACTGGGCCCATCCACATCTGCATCAGTGTACGATGGTGATGGGCTGGGGCTGGAGGTAGCGGATGCTGTGGGCCCATCCACGTTGGCATCTGTGTTCGGGGACACGGCGTTAGATGGAGCTGGCCCGAACCCATCGGCATCCGAGGGTCCCTCCTGATCGTCTGCATCCGTGTAGGATGGTGATGGGCCGGGCCCATTTACATCTGCATCTGTATTCGAGGGTGATGGGCTTGGTCCATCGGATACCCTAGGCCCATCCACGTCTGCATCAGTGTATGATGGTGATGGGCCAGGGCCAGCGGATGCTGCGGGCCCATCCACAATGTCATCCGCGTTTGGGGACAAGACATAAGATGGTGATGGGGCGGGCCCGGACCCAACGGATGGAGATGGGCTTGGAGCTGAGTCCGATGACGAGTCGGGGGAAGGGGATGGGGAGAGGTCGTGGGGCCGGGCGAGATGCAGAGAGAGAAGGAGAGAGAGGGAGAGTAGGAGCAGCCTTTGGTTGTTATCGGCTGCCATTTTCCGGTTTGGGGCTGCTCTTTTGTGTGTGGGAAGTCTTATGGAGGAATGTCTAAGGGTGCGTGGGATTTGGTTTGCTATGCGTAATTTATTCACAGATGAAAGTTTGAGAATGAAAAAAGGACGACCCCAAGTTTTTTATTTTTTTATTTTTTCCTTACATTTTTTTTGGTATTTTTTTGGCTGTTTTCACGGAATTGTGGGTGTGGACCGTGGTGAGGATTTTGTTGTCAAAGAGAGTCGTACGTTTATATTTTTAAATAAATAGTCATTTCTCTTAGGTAAACGGTCATAGACTCACGGCTTGAGGATAGGAGTTCACCCCCTCCTCTAATATCTGAGAACTTGATGGAGGACTAATGGAGATATTTACTTTTTGCTAATTTTTGTTATCTATACCTGACATTTACTAAAGACATTTTGTCAAAGCATGATTCGGGTAATGCTCGAGAGCATATAAAAATTGGAGTCACATATTATGTATGTAGGAATCAATGCTAGTTTGGTTGGGCGGTATGTTTCATGAGATAGAATAAATAAAATATAATTTTTTTGAAGACAACAATAGCAACATAATGTAAAAGTTGAGATGTGGCTGATAAAACTTGAGGTGTTTTATGAATGTTGAAAATGATGAAAGAACGAAAGAACGCAATTCCAAGAATAGATGCTAATGGATTAAATGGGATTATTATTATTAATTAAGAAAAACATGGCCAATTATTTTAATCATCTTCTAAATATATTTCAATTCCTCACAACGTATGTTTATTTATGCTATTTGCCACGTGCGTGTGCACTCGGAAGATGCAGATACAAATGTCTACAAAATTTCTTTCATGGAAGCCTACAGATAAACACTTTGATTATTTATAAATCTGAAATGTTGCTCAACAACATGGTGTCGTGGTGTAGTTGGTTATCACGTCAGTCTAACACACTGAAGGTCTCCGGTTCGAGTCCGGGCGACGCCAACTTCTTCCATTAGACCTTTTTTTATAGTATTTGGTTTGGTTATCTTCACTTTATAACAAACAAAGTGTATGATCGCCCACCTTTCATTAGCCTTTTTTGTAATATTTGGCTTTGTTATCTTCAATTATTTTTAACAAACAAAGTGTAAATCATGCACATGACAGTACATTGTTGAATACATTTTTTATACAGTGTTTTGTGTTTTTTTTTTTGACAAATTAATATTTACAATCTCTTTCTGTTCTTAAATCTAAGAGTGAGATTTTATACTCGAAAATGGTGAACCGAATCGAACCAAACCGAAAATAACTGGCTTGATTATTTAAGAAATATTTTTTTTTTGGTCCATTTATTTTTTGAACAAACCAGTTCCAGTTCTGATTCTCAATTTCTTTCCCAACGTATACCGATGAATTAAGTCTATATGTAGAGTATGCATATTTTATATTTTTATAATACTAATTGTTTCCCGTTCTTGGCATTTATAATTCTATTCTCTATTTTTTATAATATTTTTAGTACGTAAGTTACAATTTATTTTATCAGTTCTTAAGTCAAAATCATTTATAATCGGTTATTTTTGTAATTCGATTACCCAATGAACCGGTTTAACCAAACCGTTATAACACGGTTCAGTTCTTTTTCGGTTTCTGTGAAATTTATTGTGTTAACCGAGCAGATTATTTTGTTTCATTTCCGATTTCGGTTCCTGAAAAATATGCTAGGAACCCAACCGGTCCCAAGCCTATGTAAATCTGAAAATAGCAATACAGAGCTGGTCATGACAGAAGATGTAATTTTTATATATGAATCAAGAGAAAATTGTAAAATTAGTCCCACAGGATTGGACGAGTTGCAAATTTGGTCCCTTGTAAAAATGGTGCTATACATTTTTTTTTTTGTTGCAAATTTAGTCTCATCATCGTTAAGAGTTAACAGTGTTAGCTTTTGATTAAGTTTTGTCCCACATTGGATGTATACCAAAGATGTGTAGGATCTTATTAGTATAAATGGGTCTCTTGCCTTTGGGTTACAATTGCACCTTATTCTATTCTCTCTTCTCTTGGTAGAAAATTCTTAATTAAGGAAATCCTAATTTGTGGGTTATTTAACCCTAATTGTATTTTGTTGGTGAGTTTAGTAAATTTGGCGTTGCGGTTGGTGGTGCCCGGAGACGTAGGCTATTTTCGCCGAACTCCGTTATCAATTTTTGTGTCCTTTTTATTTCCCGTCTTTTATTTATTTGTGTTGGCTTATTTTCGTTTGGAGTAGTGCTTGCCATATTTGTTGGAGGGGTATTTTTGTCCGCTGCGTTTGGTGTTCTACCCCAACAAGTGGTATCAGAGACGAAGGTTCGCCCTAAGCTTATTCGAAGAGGCGAGCACTGCATTCGAGTTCGAGATGTCCAAGGAGGTCAAAGGCGCATCATCCTCTGCATTCATTCCGGCAAGGACGGTGATGCCGAACGTCAGGCTCCCGGTGGAGATCTTCGATGGGACCGGGCATTTCGGCATGTGGCAAGGCGAGGTGCTGGATTGCCTAATTCAGCAAGGCGTCGACATTGCAATTGAAGAAGAGAAGCCAACTGACGTTGAAGAGAAGGACTGGAAGAATATCAACCGCTTAGCATGTGGAACAAGTCGTGCGTGTTTGTCGAGAGAGCAGAAGTACGCGTTCAAGAATGAAAATTCTGCTCACACTTTGTGGAAGGCTTTGGAGGATAAATTTCTGAAGAAAAGCGGCCAGAATAAGCTCCTCATGAAGAAGCGATTGTTCTGATTCGAGTACCGGCATGACACATCGATGAATGACCACGTCACTGCATTCAATCAGTTGGTTGCAGATTTGTTGAATTTGGACGTCACATTCAGCGATGAAGATTTGGCTCTAATGTTGTTATCATCACTTCCGGATGACTTCGAGCACTTGGAGACTACACTGCTCCATGGAAAGGACGATGTAACTCTTGCAGTGGTCAGTTATGCTCTGTATAGCTACGAGTTGAGGAAGAAGAACAAACAAGAGACGAAGAATGCAGCAGCAGAAGATGAAGCGTTAGTTGCAGGAGGTCGGTCGAAGAGCCAAAAGAAGAATGGACGAGGAAGATCACGTTCCAAGACCAAGCTTGAAAAAGACGAGTGTGCTTTCTGCCATGAGAAGGGACACTGGAAGAAAGACTGTCCTAAGTTGAAGAAGAAGGGCAAATCTCCTCAAGATGCATATGTTGCTGAGGGTGGAAGTGAAGACTCAGAATTTTCACTTGTGGTTTCACCTTCATCATCTCATCCAGGCGAATGGATTTTAGATTCAGGATGCACCTACCATATGTCTCTTATAAGGGTGTGGTTCTTTGATTTTAAAGAGATCAATGGAGGGGTTGTCTATATGGGTAATGACAATGCCTGTAAGACAACTGGGATAAGTTCAATCCGTCTGAAGAATCATGATGGTTCCACCAGAGTATTGATGGATGTTCGGTATGTGCCGAGTTTGAAGAAAAATCTCATCTCATTAGGAGCCTTGGAATCCAAAGGCTTGGTAGTGATTTTGCGAGATGGAGTTATGAAGGCTACATCCGGCTCGCTCGTGGTGATGAAAGGCATCAGGAGGAATAATTTGTATTACTATGAAGGCGATACAGTTGTTGGGACAATAACAGTAGCAGATTCTACCAACAAGGAGTTTGAAGCAGTCAAGTTGTGGCATATGCGGTTGGGACATGCTGGTGAAGAATCCTTGCAGACATTGGCAAAACAAGGATTGTTAAAAGAGGTCAAAGAGTGCAAATTAGACTTTTGTGAGCATTGTGTTCGGGGAAAGCAGAAGAGAGTGAAGTTTGGAACGGCAATCCATAATACCGAAGGTGTCTTGGATTATGTTCATTCGGATGTTTGGGGATCTTCTAAGACCCCATCATTAGGCGGAAGATGCTATTTTGTCACTTTCATCGATGACTTTTCCAGACGTGTTTGTGTGTACACTATGAAGACGAAGGATGAAGTGCTTGGTGTCTTCATTACATGGAAGATGCAAATTGAGAATCAGACTGGAAGGAAGATCAAGGTCCTACGAACGGACAATGGTGGAGAATATACAAGTGATCCCTTTCAAGAAGTTTGCCGAAAAAATGGCATTGTTAGGCACTTCACCGTCAGTCGGACACCACAACAAAATGGGGTGGCGGAGCGCATGAATCGAACATTGGTGGAGAAAGTTCGATGTATGTTGTCTAATGCTGGTTTGGGCAAGGAGTACTGGGCTGAGGCTGTAACATACGCGCAACACCTCATAAATCGATTGCCGTCATCTGCAAAAAATGGTAAAACACCGTTGGAGGTATGGTCGGGGAAACCTGTTGCTGACTATGGATCATTACATGTCTTTGGGTGTCCTACGTTCTATCATGTGAAGAATTCAAAGTTAGATCCAAGAGCGAAAAAGGCTTTGTTCATAGGAATCACAATTGGCGTGAAAGGATATCGTCTTTTGTGTCTTGAGACGAACAAAACTGTGTTCAGCAGGGATGTTACATTTGATGAACAAGGTATGATAAAGACGACGCAAACCCAACAGGTGGAGTTGACACCGAAGCAGGTGGAGATAGATGCGATGACGAGACGACCAACTATGATCGATGAATCAATATCAAAGGATTCATCGGATGATGAAGTACAGACTCAAGAATCATTAGAGTTATCCATTGCATTGAGAAAGCCCAGACGAGAGATTCAACAACCTGCTCGATTAGCGGATATGGTGGCTTATGCACTTCCAATTGTTGATGATGACATACCTTTCACTTTTCAAGATGCAATTCGGAGTTTAGAAAATGAGAAGTGGAAAAGGGCTATGGAGGAAGAAATGTTGTCTCTCCAGAAGAATCAGACTTGGAAGGTGACGCAACTACCAAAAGGCAAGATGGCGATTGGATGCAAGTGGGTATTTGCAAAGAAAGATGGATTTCCTCATAAGAATGATGTGCGCTATAAGGCAAGATTGATGGCTAAAGGCTACGCTCAGAAGGAAGGAGTTGATTATAATGAAGTGTTTTCTCCAGTTGTTAAGCACTCTTCCATTAGAATTTTGTTGGCCTTAGCAGCACAGTTTGATTTAGAGCTAGCTCAACTTGACGTGAAGACGACGTTCTTACACGGAAATCTACATAACTCAGCCAGAAGGATTCAAAGTTCTTGGAAAAGAGAATTGGGTCTGTAAGTTGAACAAATCGAGTACGGACTGAAGCAATCTCCGAGACAATGGTACAAACGGTTTGATAAGTTTATGATTGGGCAGAAGTACACACGAAGCAAACATGATCATTGTGTGTATTTACGCAAGCTGCAAGATGGATTTTTCATATACTTACTCTTGTATGTGGATGACATGTTGGTTGCATCAAAGAGCCAAGTGAAGATTGATATTTTGAAGGCTCAGTTGAATCAAGAGTTTGAGATGAAAGACTTAGGGGAAGCTAAGAAAATTCTCGGGATGGAGATAAGTAGGGACAGAAGGAGAGGCAAGCTTTGTTTGACTCAGAAGCAATATCTGAATAAGGTACTACAGCGTTTCGGCATAAAAGATGAGACGAAGCCTGTAAGTACACCACTTGCCGCTCATATTAAGTTAAGTGCCCAATTATCGCCAAATTGTGATGAAGAACGAGAATACATGGATAGAGTCCCATATGCAAATGCAGTTGGTAGTTTGATGTATGCGATTGTGTGTACAAGGCCCGACATTTCACAAGCAGTTGGTGTTGTTAGCAGGTATATGCATGACCCTGGTAAAGGTCATTGGCAAGCTGTGAAATGGATATTACGGTACATCCATAGTACTGTAGACGTTGGATTGGTTTATGAGTAGGATGAATTTGGTCAGTGTGTAGTTGGATATTGTAATTCTGACTACGCGGGCGATTTGGATAAGCGAAGATCAACGACTGGATATTTGTTTACTTTTGCGAAAGCTCCAGTCAGTTGGAAGTCTACCTTACAGTCAACAGTTGCTTTGTCTACAACAGAGGCAGAGTATATGGCGGTTACTGAAGCTGTGAAGGAGGCTATTTGGCTTCAAAGTTGGCTTGAAGACTTGAAAGTTGGTCAAAAGCACGTCTTAGTGCATTGTGACAGTCAGAGCGCTATTCACTTAGCGAAAAATCAAGTATTTCATGCAAGAACGAAGCATATTGATGTTCGCTATCACTTTGTGCGGGAGATTCTAGAAGATGGAACCGTTGTGTTGAAGAAGATCAAGACGACGGAGAATCCTGCAGATATGATGACCAAGATAGTGACAGCAGTCAAGTTTGAACATTGTTTGGACTTGACTAACATTCTGCATGTTTGAGTTGGCGCCGTGAGGCGCATTTGGAGGCACCGCCGGCAGTTGATTTGGACTGAAGAGTCGAAGTGGGAGCAAAATTAGTCAAGGTGGAGAATTGTTAATTTTTTAATTAAGTTTTGTCCCACATTGGATGTATACCAAAGATGTGTAGGATCTTATTAGTATAAATAGGTCTCTTGCCTTTGGGTTACAATTGCACCTTATTCTATTTTCTCCTCTCTTGGTAGGAAATCCTTAATTAAGGAAATCCTAATTTGTGGGTTATTTAACCATAATTGTATTTTATTGGTGAATTTAGTAAATTTGGCATTGCGGTTGACGGTGCCCGGAGACGTAGACTATTTTCGCCGAACTCCGTTATCAATTTTTATGTCCTTTTTATTTCTCGTCTTTTATTTATTTGTGTTGGCTTATTTTCGTTTGGAGTAGTGTTTGCCATATTTGTTAGAGGGGTATTTTTGTCCGCTGCGTTTGGTGTTCTACCCCAACAAACAAAACACTAAAGACCGTTAGATGATTCATATAAAAGTAAAAAAAAAATGCAAAAATGGTCTGATAGAATATTATAAATTGCAATTTTGATCCCAAATTTAACAAAATTGGTTCTAAATAGTTTTTGTATTACATGAGTAATCTTGTTTGCTTTAAATATTATGAATCAATTTTAGAAAAGTTATTATCTTTTTATTATATATTGCGCACTATCTTCATTTTAAATTATTTATACATTTAAAAATTATAAACAACATGAATTTTTAAAATTATTAATTATGTTTTCTATGTTAGTGACAATGTTGTAAATATCTCGTACTTATAGCAAGTCGATTATTGAAATAGGATAAATAATAGAAAATTAATAACAAGGTGCCAATAAACTATTTGTATTTAAAAAAATATTTTGGAATAAATAATTTTATACATTAAACTACATATAATTTGATCTTAAGAAAATAGATAATAATATAACTAAGGTTATAAAAGTCGCTAAAATTTTGCTAGGCAGCGAGCTGGTGCCTATCACATAGATAGAGATTAGTCTAGACTTAGACGAAGTCGTAAAAATATTAATAACTTTATTTATATCTATTTTCATATATAATATACAATTACATTATATATAACATACTAATTAATATGATCAAATACAATGATTATGTAAAATATTATACATCTGGAGCTGTTATATCAATTTTAATATAATTGTTATTTTTAATTCTATAATTAATATATATTTTATTATAAAATTAAAACCTATGTTAGGCAAAAAATATTGTGCATGGGTGCCGTCTAGCATCTAGTCCAGGTGGGTATATGTTGCATTTATGTTAGTATATATTCAGTATATGTTGCAATGAAAAACATGTCTTTCATAAAAAAACTATGTCTTCTTGTTTTTTGTTTTACTTTTATACATAAAAGTATATATATAGTTTAAAATCACATTATAACAGGTAACTTATATTTACTATACAAGAAAATCTTCTAATATACTGAACATACACCCCCTATACACCCAACATATACTGAACAATTTACAAAAAGATCTTCTAATATACTGAATATATACTCCTTATACACACTGCCGTGAACATATACTTTACATATACTGTACATATACCCCAAAATAAATCAAACGAAAAAAATTCTCAAAAAAGCTGTCATGATTTTCTCCTTCTTCACGGCCTCGGGTGTTTTGACATCGCTCAGACTCTTCGTCTCCTTCTTCGCTAATTTCAATTTCAAACTTGAACTAATTAACATCTACAAATCAAGAACATAGATTTAGAAATAAAGAAAAACAACATAAACATGGAGATTAGAGCCTGGAGTTTATGCAATTCATACCTATATGCATCCGTTATAACCTTCTTCTGCTTCTTCAAATGCCTAGTAATTAGTACACAAGACAAAAAAAAAAAAAAAAAAAAATTACCAAAGTTGAATCTTAACATTATCGAACAAAACAACAACAATGGAGGAAAACGAAAACGAAATTACCAGACTTGAAGTTTTCCTAATCCCTCAATAGCTCTCTCATGGGACCCCCTTCGCATCACATTCAATTCAGGAAAAAAGATAAAAGGAAAACGAAAATAAACACTGCAAATCCATGGCGATGGTGTTAGGATGAAGGCGTTGCCGTCCCTAATCCTCGATCGATTCTGAGCCATGGTGAAGGAGAGAGAAGAAAAACTTAGGGATTTTAATGGTGGAGTCGTTTTGCCCTTGAGCACGGATGAAATTGTGCAAATTTATGAGATTGTTTTGTCTGAGCTCACAGTTAATTTGAAGGCTATCATCACCGGGGGAGGAGAACAGCAGCGGATCTGTAGAAGAAGACGAAGATGATGAGAGAGAGGGAGAGAGAAGAAGTAGAATAGATAGGGAGAGAGAGAAAGCGCGATAATAATACATCCCATTAAATCTGTTTTTACCATAATTATAAATAATTATCTGTTAATCAATAATTTAGTATGTTTATAAATAAAAATAATAGTTTTAGTTAATTTGTAAATAAATATATATGAGTTGTAAATATATGATAAAAATATTAATGTGTAATGGAGGATGTAATTTATAAAATAGTTTAATCAGGAACGAGGCTCATATCCTGAACTTGGGCCAGACAGCTTAATCATAAGTAGTCCATTAGCCATCGGATAAGCCTACAAAACAAGGATTATAGATATGGGCCCTAACAGACAAATAGAAACCCAAATTTAGAATTTACCCGAGCGATGAAGCCCAGCATGATAAAGATTTTTAGGCAACAGTGGAGCTCAAGGGCTGTTGTTGGTTGTGTTCTTTGCTTTCTTGTCCGCCGCTGCCAAACTCAAAGTCCTCCATTTTTGGCGATCACCTCTACCTCGAAGCTCGTGTATTATCTTTACAGAGAGGGCTTAGTGTATTTTGTACTCTTCACGCAGTAAAAAAAATGGCATCTCGACCAGAGCTCCAAGCGCCGCCGGAGATATTCTACAACGACGATGAAGCTCGTAAATATACATCATCTTCTCGAATTATAGATATTCAGGTATTTAACTCTGAACCCTAAAGACCAATTTCCTGCCTTTTCCCCTCCTCGCGTATATATGATTTGAATGTCTTCAAGTAAGTGTTCTTTTCCATGTTTAAACGTGTAAAGGCCAAACTTTCTGAGAGAGCGTTGGAGCTTTTGGCTTTGCCGGAGGATGGAATGCCCAGATTACTGCTTGATATTGGTAATTTTTTTGCTGCCCATTATCTTTGCCTCAATTTATTTATTTATTTTGTATTTTTTGTTTTGTTTTGGAATTTAGGTCCCGGGAAAATTACAATGCTTTGAGAAATAAATAGCATCTCAGTTTCTCTTACTTGTTCTGTTTGTCCATTAATATTTGCTTTTATTCATGTTTATGTCCTTGTTAGAATGATATTCATTTGCAGCATGATTTTCTTGTTCACTTTCATGCTGCGCTCGATGCAGCATTTTCGAGCATTGTTTTGGCGGTTTTAAACTGAGCAGCTAGGATTTTGTTTAGGTTGTTTGGACTTGAGATGATTATGATGTGGTATTGCAATTTTTATACCGATATCATTTTGCATCTAATTGTAAGCTATTTATTTTAATATGCTAACCTATTGAAGCCTGGTGTATATGAATAATGTTATTTAGTTACTGAATATCAAAACAAGTCATCCCTTGGTTGATGTGCAGTATTCAGATGCATACGTTTTACAATTATACTTTGCTGTGTTGTCCCATCACCTAAGCGAATTTTATGTCCATCCACGTGTTCTCGATATCTCTGTCAAACTTTGTTGGTAACTTTGTCTTTTGGTTTTTATTGAATCAGGTTGTGGATCAGGACTTAGTGGGGAGACACTAACTGAAAATGGGCACCACTGGATTGGTTTGGATATATCCCCATCAATGCTAGGTATGAAGAAATTAATCTCTTGTATATAGTTTCAATTGAATTTCTTCATTTTATTTTTTAAGTATATAAACTAATATTAACTGCTCCAGATATTGCATTGGAGCGTGAAGCTGAGGGTGACCTTATACTTGGTGACATGGGTCAGGTACTCACTATGTAGAGACCATTGCCACATATTTTGCTTCAATGCCTTAAGTAGGGATTTTGGAATTCATATGAGATATAACCTTGTTTTTTTTTCTTTTTTCCTGTCGAGCCATCTTACATCTGTTACCCCAAAGTATGTGGTGTCGAAAGCTGTTGAAATCCAAATATGTAGAAAAACATATATGGGGAATGTTTTTGCGGTAAAAAAGTTAATTTCTTTTTGAATATTTCCAAAAATTAAATTAAGATGACAGGGATTCTGATTGGCTATTTGTGAGTAAAAAGTGTATCTAAAATATCTAGAAACATGGGAGACCACTCTCTCTCAAACTCCATATTTGATCCTGCGTGAGCTTATGGCCAAGTACATGATCTTGATGGTACGAGCTGAAGATTAAGTTTAGGTTGGGCACAAACAAAATCACAGTCTACTATCCAATGAAAATAAAGAAAATTTGTGGCTTTAGGGGTGTTTATTTGCGTATTGATTATTCTACTGGTTATATAATTGATATTTATTTGGCTGCATATGACTGTCATTTTGTCACTTGGGTAGAATTTAGCAATAACATGTGCTTAATGAAATTCTGTAGGGCTTAGGGCTTCGTCCTGGAGTTCTTGATGGAGCAATAAGTATTTCAGCTGTTCAGGTTCAACTTCTAACTCCTTGTCAAAAGTTATGCTGCTTAGATCCTCATTTTTATGCATTTTATTATTTTATAAGCCATTTTTTAGCCAGTCAAGTTTGTCAGATACGGTTTCCTATTGGCCCTGTTCAAAACATTATAAGTTTGACCTTTATTATTATAGTTCTGCATTTTTCTCTACACAATATGTTCACATTTTATAATCTGCGTATGGCATTAAGGAAAATCCTTATCAGTTTTGGCAAATCATATTATATAATGTTGAGTGCTAATTTTCTTTGCATGTTGTCAAACTAGTGGTTGTGCAATGCGGACAAGTCATCCCATGAGCCTCGTCTGAGATTGAAGTACGTAAACTTTCCAAATAATGTAAAGTAAAAAATTGAACTTTCCTCTGATGAAATAATTTTCATACCCCTTTTGGCCTATGTTCTGATTCAAGCATTATATTATTGTAGGGCCTTCTTTGGGTCATTGTACAGATGCTTGGCACGGGGAGCAAGGGCAGTGTTACAGGTATACCCTGAAAATTTAGCTCAACGTGAGCTTATACTTGGTTTTGCCATGCGAGCTGGGTTTTCAGGGGGCGTAGTTGTGGATTATCCTCATAGGTACGTCATATGATATCCCTTCACCCCTAAG
>BKCP01004650.1:709360-791993 GCA_008636005.1 Striga asiatica | reverse complement strand
AATTCATAAAGTTCTTCAGTGGAATTGGTAGGATTTTGTACAACTAATTTGCATACGAAATTTTAATGTGTTGAATAGCCCAAATAAATTCCAGTCAATAAATTAGATAAGCCCATGATTTTTTTTTTGTTAAATTTTAAAGTATATCAAAATTATTTAATTTTTTTAGAATTTCAAGAAAACATACTAGAATTCTTAAACTTTCAAGAAAATAATTTATTTTTCAGTATGAAACCGCTCAAATATTCTTCCATAAATTACTGAAATAAAAAGTAATTCCACACCCAAACGTTACCGAGGGGATAGGAATTGGGATGACCAACACAAGATTGCCAAGGGTATCACAATATTGTTACTATCTTCCTAACTATTGCCTAATTATTTACATATTTACGTAGATTTTTAGAAAATAATATACCTTTACCTATTGTATTTAGGTATACTCTACATTTCCTCTTTTTGCATGGTGACCTACACAACGCCTATCTATAAATTAAATACACAAACGCCATAAAAACACCATTAACACACAAATATATTTCTTCCTAGCCAAGAAAACAACAACACACACATAAAAACACACCACACAAGCATATACAGGAACAACAATTATCAATTTCAATTTACCCCAAAAATGGAAAACAGCCTAGTTTTCAATTACTCGGAATACATGGATGACCTCAACAACAGCGAGGGTTTCTACGTAACCCCGAGTCGAGATGGCTCAACTCTGCTAGGCGGGATACGGCCGGCCGGAGAATTTTCCGGCGAAGACCGTATTCGCCGGAAGGCGGAGGCTGCCGCCAGGTACGCGGTGGAGGAGCACAATAATAATAACAAAAATTTCGAAAATGGAAATCGTCTCAATTTTCTCGAAATAGTGAATCTCAACGTGGAGCCCACCGCCGGGGAACTTTACTACATAACTTTGGCGGCGGCCGACGAGTCCTCCGGCGAGGTAAGTCGGTATGAGGTCAAAGTTTGGGAGAAAGTCAACACCGGGTATAAGGTCCAGATTTTTAGGCTAGCGCCGTACTCGATCAAATCCTCGGGTAATTTAAAATTGATGGAAAATTTTGTATGAAAAAATATATGTAATTTTATTTTTGTTATTAATAATTAAGTTGTCTAATTAGTAATGTGTAATTAATTTGTTTTGTAATTTTTTTATTCGCAGATAAGGTTGGGAATGGGATTTGCTGTGTTGGGGTTGATAGCTTGCTGCCATGGATGGATGAGACCTATTTGTACTACAAGTGCTTTTATAGAATTAGGAGACAGGTAATTAACAAATAAGTTCTGATTAATTAAATTTTCACTAATTTAATTGTTACCCTGATTAAATTATTTATGATTGGGGTTCTGTTTTTTTAATTAAGTGCTTTTTGGCTTCATCAGCTTTTGGGATTGGAGGTTAAGCAGGATATTAAGAAAGGCAGTTGCAAAGGGGTTCTATGGTTGAAAAATTGTGCAGACTCTGAGGAAATCTTGAAGAGATATGATGGGAAAAATATGCCATGCACCAATCAACTCTATGATTTTGATATGAGAAACTTGTCCTAGTTAGATATATATTATGTTTTTTAGTTAGTAAGTTTGACAATTTTATGTTGCAATTTGAATTTATTTTACAATTATTATGATTGTTCTTGTGCTGTTTTATATAGCTAAAAGAGGTAGTTTGATATAACAAACAACAATTATATATATATATATATATATATATATTTTAGAATTACAATGTTTCAATATAATTATATTATTAATATTAGTAGTAAATCACAAAATATACATATTCTCAAACTAAACTTGAAAGTGCTCGCAGTATAACTAAGAAAACCACAACAAACCTCAAATGAGGCACCTGATTTTATTGAGGCGCATAAGAATGTCGACTTATGGAACAAAAAAAAAATAAAAAAAATAAAAAAAAAGATAAAAAATGGAAAAGGGGAGCATTCGAACTACTTTTGAAGTTTTGCAAGTTGACCGAATTTGGAAATATTGGAACATCGTAATTATCATGGTTATGTAATGTTTCGATTGGTATGAACTTTTCAAATTGAAACATCTATCATTATATTAAAAGAATAATTTTTTTATAAATTTAAAAATTTTTTCCATCAAAATCATTAAATATATCTTACATATAGTAATTGTTGGACAAATCTGAATAGGCAAAAACATCGACTGTAAAGATTGTTTCTCTTTTTCCTATTTTTTAGTTTATCAAAACCGTTGTTTGATAATACATATTTGTTTTTCTTTTTCCTATTTTTTAGTATAAATCTACACGAGCTTATCTCTTCTGTTACAATCCCATTGCATACAATCTCACATGTTTAAAAAATCTCATCTCTTATCTATACAAATTTGAAAAAATAAAATAAAATAAAACCAATTCATAATTACTACTAAAAATTCATTATCTTTAAAAAGAAAAAATAAAATAAAATAGAAACCAATTGATCCATTATTTTTAAAAAAAAATAAAATAAAATAGAAACCAATTCATAATTACTACTAGAAATCCATTATCTACTTTAAGAAGCTAATTTTCATCGGTCTAATTACTAATATTTTTACAAATATTATAAACTAACCATACAAAAAAGTATAATAATAATTTTAAAATGGTGTGTAATCAAATTTTTTTATATTCTCTAATACAAATAATTTTACATTGTTTGAAATATGATTATTTTTTATATTCTCTAATACAAATAATTTTACATTATTAAGTATCTTTAATTTATAATTATTTTTTTTTCTTTTTCCTTTTAAATATGATCAATAGTGGTTTCCACTTCCGCCATTGAGTGACTCAAACTCGAGGTCTATTTATAATATTGTTAATTTAATATTATTCCTGTGCATCGCACGGGTACACACTAGTATAGTTGTACTTAAGAAGAAGTTATTTGTATACTCATATAATAATATTGTTGGAATATGTTCGGCCTCAAACATTCTCTTGACTATAAATAATTATGAATCATCCAATAGAACTTTGGCATAGACACCAAATGGTGGCCAAAATTTAATTTCTAATTTAACTCAAAAACGTACGGCCTAAGAAATTACGGTAAAAGAAGGTCTAACCATTAAATTAAAATCTTATTTTCGTAAATATATAGATTTTTTTTTTCTTGAAAAAACATAGTTTAAAAAAAATAACATAAATAAAAGCATGAGATTATAAATATGAGGGAGACCTTTCTACACTTCACCGGGAGGAGTTGTGCTAAAAGTGTAACGGTACCTAGATATATCAAATTTCTACTAAGATAACTGAAAGTTCCAACCAATAAGAACTCTAATGAACCTAAAAAAACGACAAAGCCCAACAAAAATTACTTAATTTTCAAAACCCGTTATAAATACTATCCAGATAGTTCTGCTTGACAACTCATACTTGATACGATCGAAAAAGCTTTCACCTTCTTCAGATTCTAGAAGTAGAAGGCAAGAATAAAGTAGACATGGTTCACCTTCTATAAGGCGAAACATAGTAATTTTGATCAACACGATGTCTGCAAGTGGACTGAGTTTATGTTTTTGAACTGACTACGACAAAAGTCGTGGCTAACTCCTAATCCAGTAAGACGAAAGTGAAGGACGGTAAGCTCGGAAGAACTTAAGAGCAAACAACAACAATGAAACATTCCTTATGTGTTCATGAATTTATCTTGAATCACAACAACGAAACATTCCTTATGTGTTCATGAATTCATCTTGAATCGCAACTTTTATTTTTATTCAAAAAGCATGACGAGTCACTTAGATTAGTTTGTCTGATAGAGACAGACCTAGATGGGGCCAGCGCAAGGAAGATGGCCCCCTCATTTAAAAAACAAAAAATTAATATGTATAATTTTGGAAATATATTTAATAAAATCTTGGTATTTTTATATTATTATTGTCATTTAGGTCGCGAAAATGAAGACGATGAAATTAAGCAAGGTGGATGTAATTTTCTCATGAAAATATGATAAATATCACATGCAGGGGATGGGCTGTGCACACAAGTCATGGGTATCTCAAGATCCTCATCGTAATATTGGGCCTATCATTTTAGTGGATATCAGGCTATAGAAGTTTAGGGCCCATAAAACATACCTCATAATTCATAAACATTCTACAAAATTGAATCAATAGGACCTAGTCCAAGAAAATGCTATTATTTGAAACGTAACTCCAGTTTGGCAAATATAAAATGAGTGCTTGTTCAATTATTTAATAAAATAAAGCAACGGAAAATAATTTTACACTAAATAATTGTGGAAAATAAAATATTTCAATCATGAGTTTACTCTGTGTTTTCTTATACACCCAATTTGCCGATTTAATTTCCATGTATAACTCATTCCATATAGGATGACAGTGTTGCCAAGTTGTCATTTTAACAAGACACGTCGAGATGACGGTCTTTTTTTGAGTCAGGAATTTGCAATTTTGGCCAAGAATGTCCTCCTTTTAATTACCGGTTTTAATCAACAATATTTCCATTGAATCAATTTGTAATAATATTTTATATATTATTTTATTATTGTGGACCATATAATTAGTTGGACCTAATTGAATTAAAAGTCAAACTTATTTAAGGTGAATATGTATTTAATGGATTATTAATGTTCTAATATTAAAGAGTCTAATTTGTGATGATTGATTGGACAGTAAATTAGGTTAGAACATGGAGAATGTTAGTAGAAATAGGTTTGTAGGACTCCTCCTATATATACTACATGCCCCTCTCTCCCATCTCATAGGACAATAGAGTTCTCAACATCAAGGTCTTTATGAAAATACAAGAGACGCGGGAGAGAGAAACAATTCATAGGTAGAGACAAATCCATGATTGGAGATTACATGATTGGAGATTACGAAGAGACAAATCCATGATTGAGATTACGAAGAAGAGATCGCAGATCAACATCATAGATCAAGAAGAAGGACTATAGCTAGATTCTTGTAAGTTTTATATGCAATTTAATTTATGCAAAGATTCTGTTTCATGAATTGATAGAATTACATGTTTAGGATTTATTCAATTCCGCTTAATAGTATGAATATTCCCATTAAATTTCTTACATGAATTCTGATATAATCCTATAAATGTGGGATCAATTTTGAATTTTTTCTTTCGTTTGCCTTTCTATATATCCCGCATTTCCTACTTTACATACAGCTGGTTAATTACTAAATGATAGAGAAGTGCACGGTCTAATTTTTGCAACTTTACATCGTGTTGTTAATATTTGTTAGTTCTTATATTGATCTATCATAACATTATTGGGAGTCAAGTATTATAAATTATTGAGTTGTTTGGCTGTCACGAGAGTCTCTCACCCCCACGGCTGATTCCGCGTAGTGTGCGGGTTTTGACTTTTGTATGAATAACTATTAAAGTAATTGCTTAGGCAAAAAAAAAAAGCAACAATGATTATAGTTCAAAACTTTGAATATTCATGATTTTTGTTGCTTTTGCAATATAAAGTCCAATTATGTCTGGTCCTTCCTTGGGTTTTGGAATATACTGGAATCTCAACGTGTTGAACTACATACTGTCAAATAGGAAAAAATATTCCAACAATTAGAGTAAAGTTAATAATTAAGATTATTATATCGTCATTTTGAGTGGCATAGTTTGTCAGGTTTGATTTTCCCGGAATCGCACTCCAATTGGTGCAAAATTTATTGCAATTTTGTTCCATGCTTATAGCAACTCGATCAAGAGTTCACCTCGACTTGTTAAAATTCTAGTCGAACTCGTTAATTTTGATAAGCAAATCAAACTCAAACTCTATGGAAAACTTGTTTAGTGCTCGACTAACAAGCTACTGATCATTAAACAAAAGAAACAATGATTTTTACGTAATTTCTCAAATCTTCATCTCAGCTCATCAACTGGTTAATTACATAAAATAGTCGAGTTCAAACTCTATTATTTAACTAAAAAGTCGATCCAATCATGAGAACTCTCAGTAAAAGCTCGGGGCAAGTTCGATTATCAAGTGTTCGATTTCCATGTCTTAATTATTAGAAATTACTCACCATCACCATGTCTTAATTTATTGAAAGTACTTCTATAACTTATCTTATTTCAACGATTTCCATGCCAGAAAATCTTAGTTTAGCTCAACTAAGCACTTCAGATTCATATGATAGTAATGTGACTTGTAAATTGCGATGCGAACAAGTTGTCCCAAAAGTAAACAGTTTTTCTATCAATTTAATTAATGGCGTATTTTTTCTGATATTAGTGAGTCAAAAATGGATGCGTTCACGCACAAGAGTGGGCGACACTTTTTTATGATGCAAAAATTAATAGTCTGTTTCACTACACACACGTGACACGTGATAAAGATCAATTTTGCTCGTGATCCTATGCTTGGATATAAATTTTTTTGGATTTGTTTGAATTTTTTTATTTAATTTAGTTAATTTTGAAAAAAGTGTTATAGTTAAGCTCCTATAATTTCCTATCAAACTAAGGAACCGGATAAATGAGAAACTGCTCTCTTTATTTGTTTATTTCCATGTTTTTGTCAATTTGCGTTTTTTATTAAATTATTAGAAATTTGATTTTAAAAGAAAAACAAATTCTTTAATGATACTTATATATGATTGGATATGTAGGTAAATATTTTTATTATTCTCCAGCAATCTCGTCCACTATATACACAAGTTAATATATATGATAGTTCAAAGATCACGAGATTTTATAAGTGGATATATTTTTTTTTTTAATAATAGTGCTGCAATTCTGCCCATGATGAATACAAAATTCAAGGATGAGATCTTACACTTATGTGATGAATGCATTTTAATGTGCCTATAATTTTAATTGTTATGGTCCACAATTAATATTCCTTAGAGGCATTTTAGGCTTGTGTGAGATTTAAACGGGTACAAGACAAAACAATCAATATTTTTTTTTTTTATATTTGTATTAGATGTAAATAATTTTTAAATCTATCGAAATATGAGGAAATCATTATTTGTTTCAACAATGTATTAGAAGGTATGGTTGACTCCCAAAAAATGGGAAATCAAAGTGATAGTTGTGTTTTAACCGCCACTACTTTGGTGTTACATATTCATTCCACACTTACAAAAGTTCCCAACGAAGCACCGGACCTACTTATTTCTTTAGCTTATACATGCAATAGAAGTAAAAATTAAAAAGGAATAACTAAAATCGTCAAAAAAGAATTAATTTAATAAACGATTTAAAAACGTTAAGATTGCATACAGAACTATCACGTTTTAAAAATACATGAAAACACATATAATATAAGAAATATATAAAATATAAAATAAATAAACAATAAATATAGTGATTCTGATTGATTGAAAATGGAGAATAGCTGTTAATTAATCATATTAAATTACAATGTCTATTGAACTGGAAATCAAAGTTGAATCGTAACTATTAAGCTCGGAAATAGAAAATATAGAATTTCGAACATTTAAAAGAAGACAAGAAGTTCGATTTTAGTTGCATATATATCTTCTACATATAGTGAAGATGATGGTTCAAAATATCTTGGAAATACTTAACAATTTGAATAAAAGTCTTCATAAGAAAATATTGCGCTTAGCCTTTGCCCACAAAGAAGTAAACTTTAATGTGGTCCGTTCACCAAATTTCGTAAGTTGTATAAAGAGAAAGGGAAAAAACATGAAAATATGAAAAGACAAAAAAGAAGAGAAAAACAAAAAGATCAATATATATATATATATATATATATATTAATATAATAGTTTATATTTACTTAAAATGATATGATTTTTCCGTGATAAAAGAAATTACTTACTAAATATTGAAACTTTCTTAGACATTTTTTTTACTTATCTTCTATTTACTTTTGGTAAATTCTTTTTTGTATTATGTAGNTACTTGTGATATTAATAATTTAAGATTAAACTTTCTAATCTTACAATCAACTATTAAATTTCTACATAATCTAAAATTTTATTTGAATTGAAAATAGATATAGTTATAGGCTAATCGACAATAGTTTGTATATTATAAAAAAGTAAACCATGCCCTTCACCTACCTAGGAGTCCCAATCTTCAACGGCAACCCAATCTAGTTTTATCCCAGGACGTGGCACGACAGGCCGGTCTATTGCTATTGCCAACTATTTGTTCGGGGGTGCTTCGAGATGAATAGCACTGAAATTTAAAATACTTTCTGAAACGCTCAGAAGAGGAAATATCCTAATTATGATTTTTTCCTACTTATTTTTTATATCATTATCTTTTTTCTTTTCCATCTTTCTTATTAAGTACTTGTGTTATTTTATTTAAAAAAAATTAATATAGTTTTATTTGCTATCCATTTTTATATATAATTTTAATCTAATCATTACTTTACACTCTTAAAGAATAACTATTTTTTTAAATTATTAATAAATTTATTCGTTAATATATATGATGTATAAAATTACTTTAAATTTATTAATTAATACTGAATTATAAAATTACCTTGTATTTATTAATTAATACTGAATTAAAAGTAAAAAATGGGTCTCACGTTATTCATACAATAAAATATAAATATATGTATAATAGTATAAAATAATCTAAGATAGCAATTTGTATATTTATCCTTCATGGGTTTAAAAAGTAAATGCTAAAAAATATAAAAATATAATTATTTTGAGAAACAAGTACGCACGATAATAAAATATTAAAAATAGGTCAATTTGTCGAACTTCCATAAAAAAATATTAGATTATAAAGTATAAAAATATTTACAATATGTATTGTTATAGATTATAATAAATCAACGAGTCATCTGTCGAACTATCATGTAAATTATATGTTTAAAAAGAAAAACAAAAATATTTATAATATAGATCGTAAAAAATCATGATGACAAAGCAACGAATCATCTGAAGATTTATCCATGCAAATTATTAACTTATAAAATTATGTATAATGCATAGTTTTTAAACCCGGCCCGGTGATCGACCCGCGCAGGTCCTCGGGTCACCGGTTCAACCGTCGGGTCACCGGGTCAATTGCTGAACCGGATAATTAATTTTAAAATTTTTAAAATTATATATAGAGTATTTTTGTTATATAAATATATATAAAAGTAACAAAATTAAATATTTTGTGTATAAAATTTGTATATTAAAGTGTCCATAATATGTATCTCATGATAAATATTTACCATATAAACATATATACATATTTTTATTTTTAAAAAACAAAAAAAATAAAAAAAATATAAACAATGTATATGGACCGGGTCAATGCCCCGGGTCGGCCGGGTCTTGACCGGGTCGACCGGGTTTTGACCGGGTCCTTGGTTGCCCAGTCCAAACACTCCACCCGGACCGGTTCCCGCTCCGGGTCGACCCGGGACCCGGGTCGACCCGCCGGGCCGGTCCGGGTCTCAAAACAGTGGTATAATGTATACTGTTATATATTATAATGAAACCAATAAGTCATCTATTGAACAACGATGTAAATCGTCAGCTTAGAAAAAAAAAACAACAATATTTATAACGTATATTATCATAAATTATAATAATAAATCAATTGTTGTCGAACTGTCATATGAATTATTATATTACAAAATTTTCAAAATATATATAACATACCTTATCATAAATAAAAGAACTAAAACAATTTTGGTGTTAAAAAATAGAATCCATATATGTGGGTAAAACAACGGTTATTGGCAGGAAACAAATTTTTTAGTTACAGTCATTGGTTTTTTTTAATTGAAAATAATATCAACTGAATAAAACTCAACAGAAGTCGTCATAAATTTATGGACAGATGAATATACAAATAATATCCCAATGTTAGTCAACTACTAATTAATATTCTGTACATTCTCAAACTCCTATAAATACTGAACACATGCATCCTTATTAGGATATGGTTGGGAGCAATTTCCTTGTACTTTCCCTCCTCTCCACACTCATCCCATATTTTCTCTTCTTTCTTCTTCTCTTTCTCCATCTTTCACGCTCCAATATTTCTAGCCTATTAAAAAAGAAAAAAACAAATTAAAAAATGGAACCCACAGAACAAGACCTCACAAGCAAAGAAGAAGAAAATTTCTCCGACTATCAAAACGGAAGTTATGAGGCTCACGGCCACAAGCTCCGGCGGCACGACTCCTTGGACTTGGAGTCCGCCAATATCCCCCACCACCACCACGGCGGCGCCACCACGGTCAGCCGTCACCCCACACACACACACGCACAACAGAAGAAGAATATTACAATTTAATCCTTAAATCAATTTTAATTAATTTATGTTTATTCTTTAATTTGGTCCTTATGAAAAATATATATATTAATTTGTAGGCTTTAGGATGGGCGGCGGTGGTCCAGCTGACGTTTCAGAGCCTCGGGGTTGTGTACGGCGACATTGGGACATCGCCGTTGTACGTTTATTCGAGCATTTTCACTGACGGGATCAAACACAACGATGATATTTTGGGAGTTTTGTCATTGATCTTCTACACAATTACCTTAATACCCTTGTGCAAGTATGTGTTCATCGTCCTGCGTGCCAACGACAATGGTGATGGTGAGTTAGTAGTTAATTTACTCATCTCATATTCTAATATTGAAGATCAATTAATAAGATAATATTGAATCGTTTTTCTTTAGTTTAAATATGGGTAGTTTCAAAATAAAATATCATACTTTTAAAAATTAACATATGCATAAGTATGACATTAATTTCATGTATATAGTATAAGTATATATTTTTAGTAAAAAATTAATGGATTGACCTGTCTAAGTTCGGCTAGGGCGATTCATATAAGAATTTGTGTTATTCAACATAATTATATATTTTTACATTCAAATGTCATATTTAAAAAATATATAAAAATAATAATATTTCATAACATAATTACGTATTTTTGTTAAGAAAAATATTACTGCTCAATAATAGACGGTCGTAACAGTAGAATTTGCCTATTAATACAGATTAAATGGATAGTTCTTAATTAGTAACCTATGTAAATTGTAATAATTTTAGGATTATAATTTATATGTACTCACTTGGGTGTATTGATTGATATCATCATATTTTTGTATTGCATTTTGTGTCGTGTTATATGACATCGACGCGTTTTCTCAGTCAACCTTTGTCGTGTTCTACATACGAAGTATGGAGCATATATATATTTTTTTAGTTCATCGAGGGGATATAGGACAAGTTTGAATTTGAAAAAGAAAAAAAGTATACGTTAATAATCTCAGATACTGACAAAATTACCTAGATTGTTAATTGTTAATTAAAAAAAAAAAAGGAAAAGATTCCTCGGTCCGGAGTTTGGTCACATTTGGATGCTTGTTTTTGTCGGGCATGAAAATCATTTGTATAAATAATCCCAGTTGCAACGACAATATAACTAAATTATTAATATTAAAATTCGAATTATTGTATGAATTAATTTACTATGTGTCATACTTTTTATTTAACAAAAATATATAATTATATTTCATATTTGATTATGTCCTTTTTTAAAGTATGACATTTCATATTAAAACAATTGCTTAACTAGCTAGATTATTGGTAATAAAATGTTTGATAATCATTTATATTTCATTTAGGGAGGAATTTGATATAAGTTTTTTTTTTTTTATAGATCTTTAGTTAAGTTATATTTCATTTATATTCGTACTTTTAGGGAGGAATTCGATATAAGTTTTTTTTTCATCTAATTTTATCTAGGCGGATTTTTTTTTTACTAAATTATGATTGGATGCATCACTTTTTTCTTCAAAAAACTACTGTTTATACTTTTTTTCCTCAATTCTATAAATGCAATAAAATAATAAAATATTCATTTTTTGAAAATCTATTTTTTTTTTTTTAACTCAACTAGACCAATTTCATTTGTTTTTCAAAATAATCTATGTCCAATTCCACCCTAACTGATGGATTGATTAATTTTTGGTCTGATTTTTTGCAGGAGGAACATTTGCATTGTATTCCTTAATATGTCGGTATGCAAAAGTGAGTTTAATCCCGAGTCAAGAAGTTGAAGATCAAAATGTGTCCACTTTCCAACTCGAATTGCCTAACGATCGGACTCAGAGGGCCTCAAAGGTTAAGACGAAGCTGGAAAATAGCAATTTTGCAAAGTATTTTTTGTTGTTTGCAACCATGCTTGGAACTTCAATGGTCATTGGGGATGGCGTGCTTACTCCCTGTATTTCAGGTATCCTTATTAAATTGATCAATTTTGAATATATTTGGCCAAAATTTAGATTTCAGACTGAAATTATTCTCAAACCGGCTCATTTGAAAAATTACTGAACTACAATTAAGAGAGTGAATTTGATATTATCCCCTATAAAACAGAACTTATTTGAGATGTAAGTAAATTCAATTTTTTGTTCTAATTGTGTCATGAATGGATGTCATGTAAATTTATCTTTCACCATTAATAATCATTAAATTGTGTCATTTTCAGTATTATCTGCTGTGGGAGGGATCAAGCAGGTTAAATCTTCCACAACCCAAGGTATAGTATTACGTACTCCCAATATTTGAAACCAAAAGGCATAGAAAATTTCATAAAAAGCCATTGATTTGATTTGGCACCATTAATACAAAATAAATGTTTGAAAAATTCCCCATTATTTATCTATATATATATATATAAAGAGGAACAACATAACATTTAATTATAGTATCATGCATTAAATTTTATTACAACAACAACAACAACATACCCAGTATATTCCCAAAAGGTTGGAGTCTGGGGGGTCAGTTGTACGCAGACCTTACCCTTGTAATTATACAAGGAGGTTGTTTCGGTAGCGACCCAAGGTGCATTGCGCCGTTTGATATATTTTTTCTTTCTAGAAACTTCACTAATAGAAGAAGCAATAGAATTTAATTGAGTCATTTTGATCGAGTCCATTATTAGCACTATGCCAGGAGAATTGTCAACAATGACTCTTCCAGCTCCATTTGCAATGGACAAAATGCATTAAATTTTATTATCCCTCCAAAATTTTTAACATTCAATTTCATTTTTAAGTTACAAAATAACTTGCTTAATGCCATAAATTATGAGCATAAACCAATAAAGGGAGTTACAAAATTGTACTCAAATTTTAAGTCACACCCACTAATGAAAATGGTCGGATGTATTAGCATAAAGAAAATGGTTGTAACGGCTCTTCTATAGCAATTACTTGATCAAAATCAATTTTGAGAATTATTTTCTTAATTCATATTTTTTCATGAATTAAATTATGATTTATTATTTTTTCTTTTATATTATTATCTTTTTAAAGTATTTTTCTTTGTGCAAATGCACAGGTTGATTACTAGTATATATATAATTGCTAGCCTTTCATTTAATTTTACCTCATAAATAAACCTAATAAATTGTACCTAATAAATAATATAAACTTTCCAAATACAAAAACCGTTACTTTTACAAAATACATCAATTTTGGACAGTTACAAAACATATACTAAAGACCACTATTTTATCTAAGTATATCAATTTAGGTTTATTAGCTAAAAATGCTTACTTTTTTAATTTCTTATATAATCATTACTATGCTAACTTAATTACGAATTATTTATTATAGAAACTCATGATTACATAAGCATGTATTCAGAATATAAATTTTAAAAAAAAAACTTTTTATAAATGTTTATTTGGAATATCTATTGTTTTTGATGATATCACTACAATAATTAATCATGGTGAAAATGGAAAATACAGCACATGTACAACATGGACAAATACATTAACAACAATACAAAATAATTTCACCACCTCTGGAAATTGTATCATATAATAGTTATTATTACAATTAATAATTATATTTTACACTAAATGATATGTGAAACTATATTGTAAAAACTTTTTGTTCGAGTAATTTATTATAAAATCGATATAATATTTCTTTATCTGCTTAAGCGATTATTTTTTTAAATAAATTATTTTTTTTTTAAAATTTCATAAGCAATATTTATAATAAACTTAATATTTTTTAGCTAATTAATTAGTCATAGTCCCTTAAAATTTCAAAAAATATATTATTTATTTTATTTTATGCAATCAATATAGTGATTCATATACAATAAAATCGTTATGTACTATTTATTTTAACCAATGATCAAATTTTAAAATATAATACATTTATCTAACTTATAATTTTAATATCATATGCATAAATATAACTTATAATACCCTATGTTTAAAATATAATATCATTATCATTATCTAACTTATAATTTTAATATTGCATACAAATAACTTATAATACTTTAAAGTTAGTTCATTATGTTGGTATTTCAATTAATGGTGCAAAAATTTTTATTTTGATTGAAGAAGCGATGACAAGTTAGTGACTTATTTGTGATTTTTTTATTAACACTAACTTATTAACGAATAAACAATAAAAATTATATAACTCTGACACCAACATGATGATTAAATTTAATGACAGACAAATATAGCTCACCATTTGCATAATTAGACCAAATTTAAGTATCAGACTATTCACAAAGTTTCCCCTAACAAAAGTGTGATTAATAGTGAGTGTTACACAATAAGCAAATTCAAAAAATTGTTTGTTACATGCATGTATATTATATAATATTGATATATCCTTATTTACCAATATCACTTTGTATATTTTTGTATCCTTAAAAACAGATGAGGTGGTCTGGATATCAGTTGGGATCCTAATTCTCCTTTTCATAGTCCAAAGATTTGGGACAGACAAAGTTGGCTACACTTTTGCTCCCATAATATGTGTCTGGTTCTCTTTCAATGCTGTAATTGGTGTCTACAATTTCATCAAATATGACCCTTCTGTGGTCAAAGCTATAAACCCCAAATACATTGTGGATTATTTCAAGAGGAACAAAGATCAAGCTTGGATTTCCCTTGGTGGTGTTGTTCTTGCTATTACAGGTCCTCATTTTTTTTTTTTTTTTTNNNACTTTTTTTTTTTTTATGATGGTCTCATTGCAGGAACCGAGGCGTTATTTGCCGATGTGGGACACTTTACGGTACAATCAATACAAATAAGCATGTGTAGCGTGACTTACCCTGCACTTGTACTGGCGTACACTGGGCAAGCTTCGTTTCTTCGTGAGAACAACAGTTCAGTTTCCGAAACATTTTACGAGTCCATCCCAGGTATGCCTTGTTGATTTCCTCTGGAGTTTCTCTGTTTTTGTATGTGTTTTAAGCTAAAAAAATCATAACAAAATGCGAATAAAAAAAAACAGGTCCATTTTACTGGCCGATGTTTGTAGCGGCCGTGTTGGCGTCAATCATCGCGAGCCAAGCCATGATCTCTGGCACGTTTTCCATAATTCAACAATCCCTTTCGCTCGGGTGCTTCCCGCGCGTCAAAATCGTGCACACGTCTAAGAAGTATCCGGGACAAGTTTACGTTCCAGAGATCAATTACCTACTCATGATAGCTTGCGTCTTCGTAACCATCGGGTTTAAGACCACTACTAAGATCGGCAATGCTTACGGTACACGTTTATTTATATAATAAGTTTGTATTTTCAACTTTTTTTTTTTAAATTTTCACTTAAACGGATCGTGTGCTTTTACAGGGATTGCTGTCGTGTTCGTGATGGCGCTTACATCGGCATTTTTAGTCCTAATCATGATTGTGATTTGGAAAACTCACATCCTTCTCGTGATTGCGTACGTTTTGATCATCGGCTCAGTTGAGTTGGTTTACTTGAGTTCGGTTCTCTACAAGTTTGATCAAGGTGGGTACCTACCACTCGCGTTCGCCCTCTTCTTGATGACCATCATGTTCGTGTGGAACTACGTCTACCGAAAGAAGTACCATTTTGAACTCGACCACAAGCTATCAGGCGAGGAGGTAAAGGGAATTATCGAGGACATGGATTCCCATAGGCTCCCAGGCCTAGCAATCTTCTACTCGGAGCTCGTTCACGGAATCCCTCCAATTTTCAAGCACTACGTGTCGAACGTGCCCGCCCTCCACTCGGTTTTGGTTTTCGTGTCCTTCAAGTCGTTGCCGATTAGCCGAGTTCCGGTTGAGGAAAGGTTCCTTTTCCGGAGGGTTCCACCTAAGGAGCTTCAAGTGTTCCGTTGTGTCGTGCGTTACGGGTACAAGGATGTGAGGAATGAAGAAGAGCCCTTTGAGAGATTGTTGTTTGAGAGATTAAAGGAGTTCATTAGGGAGGATTATTGGCACAATGTGAGGCCAATTGAACATGTTGATGGAGATGGGGAGTTATCTAGTGAGGGAGAGGTGCATGGTGAGATAGGTGGGGAAGGGGGTGATTTGGCGGGAGAGATCGGGGATTTGGATCGGGCGTGGCGGTTCGCGGTGGTGCATATGGTGGGGGAGCACGAGGTGGTGGCGGCGAAAGGGGCGAATATTGGGAAGAGGGTTTTGATAGATTATGCCTACAATTTCTTGAAGAAGAACTTGAGGCAGAGCAATAGGGTGTTTGATATTCCTCAGAAGAGGATGCTTAAAGTTGGGATGACATATGAGCTTTGATGAGTGTGATTTTACCAAGAGTATGTTTGAGAGATTGTAACTTCTGATTTCCTCTTTTGTTTTTCATAATTTGAAACTGCAGTATATATGTTAGAAATGCATATGTTGCTGGTGTGTAAACTGTATGGGATTCCAATTCCTATCTATAAATAAATTAAAAAGTGCATATGATTTGGAGGTTTTATGTTGCAGAGATTTGATTGACATGAGTTCATAAAAAATGATGTGTAAATGTATAATTTATTGATTTTCAAGATAATGCGATTTACTAGTAAAGTGTAAAATTTGTAGAATCAAAACAAAATTTATTCACTAATATATTTTTAATAAAATGAAAAACTGAAAAATTATCTTTAAGAATTGAATTATTCAAGACCGCATGAATATTTATTTCATATTTGGTTATTATTGCAGAAACTTTGATCAACTCGACAACTTAATTATATAAGGAAGATACACGTGTGTTGTGATATTATTATTTTTATTTATTATAATTATTTTAGACACTACAAGAAAATAATGAAATTCCAATAGAAATATATTTCAATAGAATTATTCCAACAGCAATTCCAATAGATATTCAATGCTGCTATTTTGGAATTTTTCAATGAATTCCAACAAAAATTCTAACAAAAATATTCCGTTCAAATGAGTATTCCATTGGAATTTTCATTGGTTTTTGACGATTCGAACGATAGATTTTCCAACGGAGGTAGAAATAAAAATTCCATCGGAAATTCCTGTGATAAAAAGCCGTTGGAAATATAGCCGTTGAAATCATCAAATTCCATCTAAAATTCCAATGAAAAACACATTCCAATGGAATATTTTCGTTCGATTCAACGGAATCATTCCAACAGAAGTTATACAATTGGAATATCCGTTGAAATTTCTATTAAAATATATTACCATATGATTTTTCGTTGGAATATAACAATTTTTTCGTAGTGAGATTTATACATATAGGATAATTTAATTATCTTTCCATTAGTTTAAATAAGTTGGTTGCATTTTATGGTAGACAATAATTAAAGTATTGAATAATGAAATATAATATTTAATATTATTAATCAAAGCTATGATAAATAAAACTAAAAATATATATATATATATATATATAGGGATTGGTTTCAAGAGAAATGCTCCTTTATGGAGTCAACCACTAATGTTATAGTACTACGTAAGCCATGTGGAGTTAATTATTTTTCGCATGACTTGCGTAAAAAATAGAGGCCTTCAATAATTAAGCATAACAATTGTAATACTTAATTTATGTACAACCTAATATTTAATAAAAAAAATCGTAATTTTGAAAAAAGGAAAAAAAATTAAGTAATAAAGTGTCACACGAAGTAACAACAAAGCATGGTACCAGTAAGTTGAATCCATTAAAAGTGTGAGTTAGGAGTAGATAGTGTGCTAAGAAGGTGTGATTTATCCAATATATATGTAACCATACAACCAGAATTTATAAACGCAATTCGATTGTCCAAGTATTAAACAATAGCACTTATTTCATACATACAGTTAGGCCTCTCTTATTCTTCTTTTTCTCCTGTTGATCCTCGTGTCCTCAAACTAGTGCATTATCTATCACATGAGTCCCCATACTATGACCCAACCATATCGCCGGAAGAAGCCTCCCGCCTCAACCGCAACATGAGCATCAGCCCGACAACATCAAATGTCAGACACATTTTACGAGTCCATCCCAGGTATGCTTGTTGATTTCCTCTGGAGTTTCTCTGATTTTCTATGTGTTTTAAGCTCGAAAAATCATAAAAAATGCGAATAAAAAAAAACAGGTCCATTTTACTGGCCGATGTTTGTAGCGGCCGTGTTGGCATCAATCATCGCGAGTCAAGCCATGATCTCCGACACGATCATCTTCAACATCAACATAAGCATATGCAGATACGCGATACACGATACACGATCACCTTCAACACGTGTCAAGCATAAGCAAACTATCACTATGGAGATACACGATCATCTTCAACATACGGGCATGGAGGCCTTCTCACGCTCCGCATGTCAAATATATATATATATATATATATATATATATAACCCTTGTGATTCATGCTCACAAATTAACTTGTTTACTTTAAGGCTCCGTTTGTTTTGAAGGATTTACTGAGGGATTCATGCATGTTGGGATGATAATGGAAGTTGGAGAATTTCATATTCATGCTAGATGCTTTTCAGTCATTATTTTGAAGGACTTGAAATGATTCCTCAAACCTAGTCATTTGAAATCCACTGTTGAGGACCACGTCGTCCGCGATCATTTAAGTTCATCACCACCGCGAGTCAACACATCCATACATCCATTCAATGAGTGTGCAAGTAAAAAAAATTTATATTTCAAAAATTTTGAAATCAAGGAATTTCAAATCCCTCAAAACAAACGGAGACTAACAGGAAAATGGTCGATCTATATTTGTAGAATGATATATATGTTTTTATTCTATTTTTGGTGTGCAGGGAATATTGAACAGTCTGCATATACTTCCAAGCCGAAAAAACCCTTTCACAATCCTAAAGAATGTGAGTGGGATCATAAAACAATGCAGGATGGACATGGAATGCAAGAATTTGTACCCCAAAGATCTGCAGCATACATTGGCCAACACGATGCGCACATCGGTGAAATGACTGTCAGAGAAACTTTAGCATTTTCTGCTAGATGCCAGGGTGTTGGCTCTCGATATGGTCGAGTTTTTGGAATTTTGATTTGGCTATTAATTTCTAAGTTTCTTGAGTTTTTGAACTTCTTTTTTTTTTTTTTGGAAATCAATTCAAACAGAAATGCTGGCAGAGCTGTCAAGGAGAGAGAAAACAGTAAACATCAAACCAGATCCTTATATAGACATCCTGAAATCAGAATTCAAAATCCATTCTCCAGTCACCAAATTTAAATTCTACTGCTGCCTTGCCCCTTACCGCTCGAAGGTTGGCTTCGAGTCGCCGCACGCCGACCTCGCAGCTCTCGCTTCCTCGACGCCGGCGGCGGAAGGAAGACGCCGTTCGTTGCATTTGCATGCTGTGCTATCGCCTGCCGCAGTGCCACCGCGGATTGGGATTGTGGGAATAGTCGTAGAGGCTGAAGAGGTTACTGATTAGAGTTCTGGTCCATTTGGATTTTTTGGAAGTTGTGAAATTGTGAGAAGCGATAAATGAGATAGATGTATACAAACCGGGTTGGTTAAAATTGTATATAATTAACTAGAAACTTATGAAATAATATAATGACACCCTTATGGGCCTCCTCTTTCCGTCCACTCTTCCCGAAGTGATCTTTGCTAGGAGTTTATATAATTACTCCCTCTTATTATTTAGATGTAATTGCCTTTTCTATTTTCAATTATTATGCTCCTTTCGTGAACTCTTTTAGGTTTTAAAAAATTTAGCTTTTTTACTTTTTAATAATCGCGGTTCATCCTCCTCCATATATGTATCCTTCTTTCTCATAACCACCTACCCCTTTTTAATTTCATCTTCTCCTATGAGTTGTCCGCATTTTAAGAGTTGGGTGCGCATTTTAAGAGTTTGGCGCATTTTAAAAGTTGGCCGCATTTGATCCGCTCATATATATACATATACATACATATATATATATATATATATATATAGGGGCTGGTTCAAATAAAAACTAGATATATATATATATATATAAGGGCTGGTTCAAATAAAAACTAGTCCTGGTGTGAGAACCGTGAGAACCGTTTTTCATTTAATTGTGTATGTTGCTATTTTTCATATTAGATGATGCAATTATTTTTACAAGTGCTACCAGAAATTGTGTTGCTATTTTTAATAAAAATTATCCTAGTTAAAAATAGCATCAAACACAATCAATCATAGCACTACGCCCCAATAAAAATAGCGGTTCTCACGGTTCTCACATTAAGACTTGGTTCTCATTTGAACCAAGTCCTAGCGTGAGAACCGTGAGAACCGCTATTTATAGTTGTACGTAGTGCTATGATTGATTGTGTTTTAGTGCTATTTTTAATATAGATCTATTTTTTTAAAAATAGCAACACTATTTATATTAGTATTTATGAAAATGATAGCACCATGTGATATTAAAAATAGCATCATACACAATAAAAAATAGCATCAAATATAGTTCTCACGGTTCTCACAACAGGACTAGTTTTTATTTGAACCACTCCTTATATATATATATAGAGAGAGAGAGAGAGAGATAGAAGGGATCATATGAGAATGATCCTTATTGAAAGAAATAAGAATGAGTATGGATCATCGGATCCAACATATCAATGGTCTTGATCAAGTCAAAAATTAAACATGGAGTCAAACCTGTTGTGGCAATTCTGTAAATATATGTACAATTTGTGGTCAAACATACACAATTAACCACTAAATAAGGGCATAATGGTAATCACAAAATTACACCCTCATTTACGTGTGGCCCCACTACCACCAAACCAAACATCCTTTCCTCTCTCACACACATACACTCACCAACATCCTCTCCTCTCTCACACACATACACTCACCAACATCCTCTCCTCTCTCACACACATACACGCACCAAACAGCCTCTCCTCTCTCACACATACACGCACATATTTCTCGCTCCGCCGGCAATCCTCAACTGCCACCAGTCGACGCCTGCTGCCGACCGCCACCGCCGTCTGCCGCCAGCCACCGCCTGCTTCCTCCAGCCACCGCCCGCCGGCATCCCGCTGCTTATCAAACCCGGCGGCTCACTCTCGGTCAAATATCCTGTTTTCGCCGCCGACAGCGTCTCCGCCGGTTAGCTTCGACGACATCCCGGCGGACGTGAAAAATGGTGGCGCTCGTGGTCGACCTCTTCGCCTCCGACGGGTTCGAGACGGACTTCACCTCTCGCCGGACTTCCTCTTCTCCAGCGGCGACGACGTCCTCCACGGCGGACTTTGTCAGTCAAGGGCGATGACAACGGCAGAGGCGGCGGCCAGGCCGTACACAACCTTCGTCTTCTCACAGGGCGGCGGTGGCGGCGGCAATGCCAAGGAGAAAGGCGCCGTGATTCAGGCGGGATTTTTTTCTTTTTTATTTTATTTATTTATTTTTTTGTGGCAGACATAGATTTGTGGGTTGATGTTTGAAAATTTGATATTTCTTAAGGTCTTGGTGGCAATTTCATAAAGTATAATATATTACAATTAGGTCTATGGGTCAAATGTATAATTAATTATAAAGTATAATATATTACAATTAGGTCTATGAGTCAAATGTATAATTAACCAAACATAATTATTATTTTATTATATTTTCATTTTATTGGCTGAAATATAAAAAAAAAATATATTATTTTTTATATATTTTTTGTCTTTCGGTTATTTATGTCATTTAAATAAAAAAATGACATCAAATCAAAATAATCGAGTTTTTTAAACGTAAACAAATAAATTAATAATAATCAAACTCGATAATAATTTTTTTCGTAGCGAAAAATTTGGTTATGTCGTTTCCGTTCGATATTGTTGAATATAATAGTCATTAATGTGCAATTCGTATAAACATAATGTACACATCGATAAATAAAAAAATATAAATAATAATAATAATATTATTAATTTTCACATCGATATTGTGCAACCTGTAAGTCATGAAAGTGCAATTTGTATAACAATAATGTGAATCCGATTGCAGGCATTTTTAGTAGTATGATCCACACCAAACTAAATACGATTTAATTGGTCGATATATTCGATCTATTAACCGAATTAATCTAAATAATATATATGATTTATTATTTTTATTATAAAATTATATTTATTTTTCAACGTATATATTTAATATTTTTTTTTAGTATTGACATTAAATATGAAGTGTGGTGATAAAGTGCAACGTGTAGACCAAAATGTGCAATCTGATAGTCACTAAAGTGCAATTCGCATAACATAATGTGCATCCGATTGCAGGCATTTTTAATAGTATGATCCACATCAAATTAAATCCGATTTAATTGGTTGATTTATTCGATCTATTAACTGAATTAATCTAAATAATATATATGATATATTAATTAAATTATCAAATTATATTTGTGTTTCAATGTTTATATTTAATATTTGTGAAGTGTGGTGATAAAGTACAACATCTATCATTATATTAAAAATTAACTATTTACCAAATTTAGTAAGAAGAAAAGTCAAACAATAATTATTACATTCTATTTTTAGCAATTTTTCAATTTTCTTTTTATTTTATTGCAAAAAAAGCGAACAATCATTAATGCATTCTAAATTCGTCTGTTGATTAATTTTCTTTTTAATTAATTACTAAAAAATCGATAACCCATAACTGCATCCTATATGAGTTTTGTGAATGAGGTACTTTTGGGTATTGTTCACGATTTTGTAGATTCCAAAAGTTCCTTATCTTTTTTTTTTTTTTTTTTTGGAGGGAAATCTTATTGCATAGAAAATCTGTTCTCATTTTGAACTTAAAATTTAAATTTTTTTATTCATTATGATTATATAGTTACCTTAAAATCGGACTCAACAAAAATTTTGAATTAGGCAAAATACAATAACATCTTTTTCTATAAATCAAAAATTAAATATATATTTATAATTTTGTGGAATTCAAAATTCCATTTCATTATTCTTTAGAAAAATACTGATCGCATCTAATATCAAGTATCATTTCAAATTTAAATTTAAAATTTTTTATTCCTTATCATTTGGTTGCCAAAAAATATCGGGCTGAATACAAAATTTGAATTAGGCAAAATGAAATTACATATTTTTACATAAATTTAATTTAAAGTAGACCAAATTTGAATTGCAAATTTAAATTTTAAGATCCCCTAGGATTTGGTTGCAACAAAATCGGATATAATAAAAAATTCTACTGAACAATCAAATCAACAATTTTTTTGTTAAAAATCGCAACAAATCTTGAATCTAACATAAAACAATTTCATTACTTTTAAAAAGTTATTAATTTTCAAAGGTTGGGACTCTTTCAATTTAATAATACCAAAATTTTAGATTTCAAATACTATAAGTTCGAAATTTATGTGTTTTCGAAACCGATAATCCTATTTTGGAAATAGATACAATCTTATATTTTGAAAACCGCTAATATTATGTTTTTCAATTTGACATGTATTTCATAAATTACACTTTTTCAAAATTTTGACTTATTTTGTTTAAATTTCATGATTTCGAATTTGAAATCTTCTGTTGGAGTAATTTGTAATTACTAATGTTTTTTATACTTTTAAACATATTTTTCGAGTAAATTTTTAACGCATTCTATAGATTAAATTATATGTATATGTTAAATTTAAATATCCTTAGACATGTTTTGGTTACAAAATAGTTTAGAAAAATTTTAAGTGAATTCAAATTTTTTTAAGAATAATATGTAATATTTTACATAATCTTATATATGTTATATAATATTTTATGTGTTTTTAATATTTTAAACATGCATGTTTTATGTTATCTTAGACAAGATAATTTTTTATATTGTAAATGGTATCTCATGTTAGCTCCATTTAATTATTTATATTTATTATTCAATATTGTTTACTCACTTATTAATTTATAATTATTATTTTATATAATTTACCCGTGCATCGCACGAGCTACGCACTAGTGTAGACTAAAATGTGCAATCCAATAGTCATGAAAGTGCAATTCATATAACAATAATGTGCATCTGATTGCAAGCATTTTTAATAGTTTGATCCACACCAAATTAAATCAGATTTAATTGGTCAATTTATTCGATCTATTAACCGAATTAATCTAAATAATATATATGATTTATTATTTATATTATAAAATTATATTTATTTTTCATCGTTTATATTTAATATATTTTTGTAATATTGGTATTAAATGTGAAATATGATGATAAAGCGCAACATGTTGTTTTATAAAGTGCAACATGTTGTTCTACAAAGTGCATCTTACGGATATATAAAGTGCACTATTTTATATTATCACATTATAAAATTATTATTCTTTGTGATGGGACCTATCGGTGGACTAAAATAAATTTGAGGTTGATAATACTAAAATGCCACCCAAAACGTGTAATGCAACAACCAATAAGATTCCAACACGTAATGTAGTTCTCTCTAACCAACCATACACCAAATCGTGATTTTAGTAATTTTAATGCAATTCCAAGTTCTCAAACAGTCCAAACATGGACTCAATTATTTTATCTCTCTCATTTATTGTTTCAGTTGGAGATTCAAAACAAAGCAACCACCGAGAAAAAGAAAAAAATAACAAAAAATGGAAATATTAACTCGATTCACACAACAGTCCTTTGATTTGGATTTTTGATATATTTGATTTTCTTGTTCACATATTCAACTTTTTCTTTCTCCTGATTTATTTGGATGGAGCTTTGTGCTATCCTCTGCTGCTATTCTAATTTTGCCGTTCAGGTTTTTGCCCCCATATATTAAATTGAATAAAATAAAAATCTTTAAAATTGCAATCAAGTCCTTTGAGATTATCAAATTCCCATTAAAAAAACCCATCTCCCAATTTAGTTTCTTCCAGCCATTGTTGTTCGATCAGCCCGCAAGCAGAGGCGCATACTCGGATGTATGCGGCGGTGGGCACTGCCAGTGTCGGCGGCGGCCGGTGGCGGAGTTTCGCGACGGGCAGCGGATGATGCCGTTTGGACTAGACCGGCGGCCGCCGTGTGCCTGACAAGACCAGCGGCACGACGAGCTCAGCGTCCTCGATCGTTTGGACGAGACCAGTGTTGTGCCAGTGGCGGCGTTGCGAGGCGGCAACCACGGTGCGACCGGGCGGCTGAGCGGCGCGACTAGATGGCTGAGATCGGCGGCGACCGGTGCGAGTGGACCGACTACCGTTCGCGGCGCCGGTGCGATGTGTCGTGTGGTAGAAGATCTCCGACCTCCAGGTACAGTCGTCGCCGTGTGTCTCGCCGGAGGAGACGACCTTCTCGTCGGATTTGAGCGGCGGGAGTCGGTGGAAGAAAAAATGGCGGAGTCGACACCGGCGTTCTCGGCCGTCGGCGAACGATAGCGGCGTTCGGTTCGATGAGTGCGGCGGTGCTGTGTGTGGAGTGGCCGGTGGTGCGGCGGTGCTGTGCGTGTAGATCTGTGTTTTTTTCCTTGCAGGCGTGTGTGTGTGTGTTGTGTGTGTGAGTGTGAGAGAGAGAAAGAGTTGTTGGGATGGTGGGATTTATTTGTCACGTGGCAGTAAATTAGTGGATGTGTGGTGTATGAGTTAACTGAATTATGGAGTAGTTGGCAGGTGACATGTGCATTGATATGAAATTATCACATTACCCTTAATGAAAGTATAATTTTTGACTTTTTTTTAACTATTAGATCATCAGATCTAATGACTACGATCTATTCTTATTTCTAGCATTAAGCATCATTCTCGCTGGAGCGCGACCCTATATATATATATATAAATATAAGTANTGATTTTAGATAGTAACAAAATCTATGAAATTTTTGAATTTGTTAATTAATGATATTCTTATTATTTCTTAAAATAATGATCATAATTGTTGTCATCTTTAATATAGTTTTCTAATATCTTCTTTTTCTTTCATACTCTTTGATAAATTGCTGGAATGCTCTATAATTATCCTTTGTAATGATCATTTTTTATTGGAAATTAGAAGCTAACCAATTTTGTTTGGATGTTTCATCCCCGCCTATTATAATTATTATAGTGGTTGCAAATCAATTATATTTGCAAGCACAATACTTCACAATACTTAGATATATATTTTCTCTTTCAATATAATGACACTAAAAATAAATAAATATGTGAAAATATCATTAAAGTTATAATTATGTCAAAAGAAAATTTACTTGAAAAATATTAAGAACAATAACATCTTTGATTACTTAAAGGTACTCATCTATCTATATATATTGTCCAACATTGATTGATTGAAGGTACACACACATATTTGTACATTTTTATCTATAACATTTTATCTATAGAATAGAAGTAATGTCTTTATTTATTCAAAAATAATTAAAATTATGTTATTATCGAGACATTTATAGAAAAAGTTTCAAGAAGTGTCATTAATGTGGCAACTACCTTTTTTTGTCAAATATCACTAATACTTTTTAAGTGAAATTTATTTAATTTGAAAATTAATAAAAAATATGGTATTTTGTAGCCACAATCAATTGATTGTTTCTAGAGTCACGATCTCTGTTGTTTGATGATTATTCATGATAATAATTGTGATAATGAATATAATTCATCCACTACTAATATTATATTTATAAAAATAAGTTCAAATATAATAAATAATATTTCCATCTACGTCATCTTTAACATCAAGTTGCGTAACGCGCGAGTGTTCATGTGTGATTTTACACCATATTTATTGAGCATCTAGAGCTTAGTCATTGCATTATTGGTGTATAAATTGCATTATTGTGTTATAATTCTATATCTTGTTGGAGAGGTATTACACGTGCTTGTTTTGTATATAGTTCCACATATTTGTAGAGCTTTTGGCTATTGGAGGCGCATGGTGAGTACCTAGGACCCCCGGGATGATGATAGATTGATGCACGGATGAGAAAAATAGAAGAAACGAGTGAAACGGACAAAAACGAGCGAGCTGAATTGTGAAAGTTTTTATATATTAATTAAATATTTACTAAATAATAAATATATTATAAAATTTATTAAATATATATTAATAAANATTATACATATTTTATGAAATAATTTATATGTATTATGAAAACTTTTAATATATTAATTAAATATTTACTAACTAATAAATAATATTATTAAATTTATTAAATATATATATATATGTTAATAAATAACTATATTGAATAATAAAATATTATTTTGTCATTTATTATATTAATAGTTAAATATATTAAATAATATAATTTTTTTATCTAAGTATTTAATAGTAAAATTAACTACTAAATATAGTAAATAATAAATATTACAATAAACTATCATTAAATAAAGCATATAATTAAAAAAAATATTATAAGTATTTTTTATTTATTAATTTTATTCAGTTTTAGTTCGTAATTAATATATATTTTAAATTATATAACACAATAAAATATAATTAAGTATAACATATAATTAGAATAAAAATAAAATGATATTGTCTATTATTTATTTAGTGTACTGATTTTTATTTTGTAAGTAATAAATATTTAATAAATTTAGTAATTAAATAATGAAATTAAAATAAATAAATTCTATATATAGTATTTTGTTTAATAAAACTTTTATTTTCATTTAGGTTGTTTTTTTATTTACCTTATTTAATTTAATTAAATTTAATATATTTATTTATTATATTAATGAATATACTTATTTATATAGTAAATATTTAATTTTTTGTTATATATAATTTTTTAGTAAATATTTAATTAAACAAAAATTTAAGTAATTACTTATTTATTATATATTTATTTAATATCAACAACCTTTAATATATTTATTTAGTTATAGAATATATTTACTATTATATATATATATATATTACATATATTATTTAATATATTTATTTATTTGAATATTTAATATATATTTAAATACTTTAAAATAAAGTCGTATTATTTAATACATTTATTATATTATTTAATATATTTATTTATTTAGTAAATATTTATTTAATATATATAAAAAATAATTAAAACTTTACAAATATAAATTAGTATATAAAAAAACATTAATGATAATAAAATTTTACTTACACAAGGTATAAAATATATAATACTATATATATATTTATTTATTTGTTGAGTTTACTGATTTTTATTTCATAACTAATACATATTTATTATGTATTAGTTTTATAATTAAAAGTAGTATAGATTGAATATATATATATATATATATATATATATATGTATATTGTTTTTTGATAAAACGTTATTGATAGATATATAGTTGAAGTCGGATTTTAACACTAATTCTTGTAAAGTCAAGTGGCTCCTTGGCCCATTGCAAGTCCTAGCAACCCAACTTCAAACCCCCTCCTCTCTAAATTTTTTGTAATTATGCCACATATTCCACGTGGAAGGACTAGCCGGTAAAAGTGACCTGCTTTTGCTGGTGGAAGGACGATTTCTCAAGATTTTTGGCACTTACGGGACGTTTTCCAAAAGTGGGTATCGGAAAGGACTAAGTCTCAATTTCGGTCCAATTACAGGACTAAAACTCTAATTAATGCTAATTATTAGACCTTCTGATGTAGGATAGTTATTATTATTACTATTATTATTATTTTAGTATTTAAATCTTTAGTAGCTTTCTTGGTGATTAATTTAGGATTATGGGCCTTATATAAAGGACTCCATCTAGTTTATTTTAGTTGGTTGATTATTGAATGGAAAAATGAATTGATTGTAAGTTTTATCGAGAGAGTATCTCGTTTATCCTTCTCATTCGTACGCTTCCCTACATCATTTGGTATCAGTAGTCAGTACGATTCGCGATGTCGTCGAGACGACAAGATGCCGCAAACGAACGACGTGAGGTAACCTTCAACTATCGGTTTCAACATATCGACTATCGATTTCAACAATTGGACGTGCGTTTCACGGATTGGTTTGCCGATCTTTTGACGGGGATCGAGGATTTGCGCTTGACATTTAACAACGTGGTTGTTTCGGATTTGCAGACTAACCGCGATAGGGCTATGGGCCGGGGAGATCGCGGGGGAGACAGAGGCGGGCGTGGGGGAAGCGGCTATGTTGGGGCACCCCAACAGCGGTCCCCGTCGCCTTTGAACGGCACGGAGAACAGAGAGAGCACCTGGTCGGCGGAAAACCCGTTCGTTGGCCACACGGGGAGGCGCGACGAGGAGACCTTGGCCGATTTCTGATTTCGCGACCAGAGGCGGCCGAGCATGGAAGTCGTAGGCGATGGTCGACACCGCGAGCTGTGGAGGCCAAATGGGGGTTTCGCAGTGGCCTGGGTGCACGATGGACGGCGCACTGAAGACGGGTTCGGCGACGGGCGCGACCAGCAACATGGAGGTGATGGTAACCAGCATTGGGAATCGGTGTTTCACATAGACGAGCCATTTTACGACGACCCGCCAGTTTTCGATGACGAGCCATTTTATGTCGGACCACCGGTTTTTTATGAGGAGCCTCCGGGGCCGTAGGATTTCATTGTAGAGTGCAGCAACACCAACAAAGACTATAACCAACCTTTTTGGGGAGGGAGTGTGCATGCCATGGGCGTAGGTCCTAGTCCAATTCCAGTCGAGGATTTTTCACTTCACAAGCTGGTAGATGCAATTATTTGTATGCTATATCCTGAGGTTAAGCAAAGTGCAATTGAACTGGCACAAGCAATGGAAGATGACGATGGGGTGATTCTGACACGTCATGACAACTACTTTCAAGTTATTGACCATTCAGGTGGCATTGAATTTTTCAGTTTTATGATACCCGGGGGTGTTTGGTGCGGAAGTAGGGGTCCTATGTTGTGTGGGTCAGCTAGAGTGGACGTTGGGAGACATTCGACCTTCGTGATCGATAGGGGAAAACGTCGGGCGATGATTGCCATGGGTACGACTTTGGTGCCAGCACGTTTGGTGTGGTTTCGAGGGCAAAGCCTTCCGAACCGAAGGAAAATGATGCAGGATAGTTATTATTATTACTATTATTATTATTTTAGTATTTAAATCTTTACTAGCTTTTTTGGTGATCAAGTTAGGTTTTAGGATTAGGGGCCTTATATAAAGGACCCCCTCTAGTTAATTTTAGTTGGTTGATTATTGAATAGAAAAATGAATTGATTGTGAGTTTTATCGAGAGATTATCTCGTTTATCCTTCCAATTTGTACGCTTCCCTACATCACCTTCGTCAAAGCATCAATTGAAAATACATTTTTTAATGATGAGACCTTCATAAATGCGTCATTATCGTTTTTTGGCATTGTACGTACTACAAACTGATCAATAGCATGCTAGATGCGTACAAAGAGATTCGGGCACGTGCTGTAGAGATCGCGATAAAACCCCATTGCAACAAATTGGTGGTCTCAACTCTAGAGATTCACCACTCAAAGGTCCCTTTTTATTCTCTCCTAATCTTTCTTACAGAGACCAAGAATCTTTTATAATGTTTTATTCTTTCTCCCAAAAGAAAGGGGTGATTTTTTCCAAGAATCTGCAAGAAAATTGAATTGACCACTCTCTCTTGATACTTTACTACTTTTTGTTGAAATTTCATTAATTTCCTCCTAAAAAAGACAGAAAGATCCTGCAACGCTGCATGGTTCTTAGCCTTACTACGTGTTCTACATATTACCATTCTCTAAATGTTGAGCATATCTTTTTACGGCAAAATTGAATTTTCTGCCCTTTAATTTATGGTCATTAGCTAAATAGGACAGATTCTTTTATTTTTGACAAAGGATGACAATAATTTAAATAACCAAGCAATTATCGCCCTAATTGCTGGAGTTGCATCGGATATTGGTGACAAATCACGATATCGCTCATGTGGACAGGTGACGTGTCATTTTAACTGTATAGAAAATGCATTTTCTTCCCAATAACTATTAGTGACAAAATAAGACGTTTTTGTATTTTGACAAAAATGGACAAAAATAAAATATAACAATGTATTTATGAACAATAGGGACCTAAACTGCTATATATCAAGGAAAATTAACCCACACGCAAGAATTTTAATCACCAATTATAGCCGATGGAGACTAATTATTATCTATCTTCAGTTTTTTGGCTCTAAGTTGGTGTCAAAAAAATTTAATACTTAGATTAAAAAAAAAAAATTAAACTTAACATTGGTTTCTTTTCTTTTCATTTTGTTTTCTACTCTTGTTAATTTGCCTGCCAGATATCATCTTCATCGTTGTCACTCAGATGCATAGCCAAACTAACATCTCCGCCTAATACTATAACCAAACAGAATGAGTCGAGCTTGGACTTTTTGAGCTCGTGTTCGATTATGTTCGGACATTGTTCGTGTTCATTCATTTAAAATTCAAGTACACACTCATGTCGAACTCGTTCATTTAATTGTTCGTCAAAGTTTTAGATTGTACAAGCTCATTCGTCAAATTAGTTTGAAGTAGTCGAATATGGATAATAATCAATCCACGTTCAGTAATATTGGTTTTCCCAGTAAAATTCTTTTAGGTTAACTTCTGTGATATATGGCAATTTCGGCTCATATTGTACGTAAATTATTTTATTTGATATTTTTATTTTTTTCCTATTTTCTAAAAAAAAAAAAAATGTTGAACTATTTATCCACGATCCAATAATTACCACATAAGCAAGAAGGTGTTTCATTAGGCTATCCGGCCAACTCGCCGATAAATGGGCAGTGATGTTTTATATTACAAGTCCTCTTCTACCAAAAATATAAATAAATAAACAAACAGGTGTCCTGTTTTGCAAATGACCACAAATTACTAGCCAAAAATGCAATTTTGTCATCTTTGACCAACACAACATATATTCATCATATCAATATTTCTTTAGGAGGATTATATATATTCTGTGGTTCTTCATATCGTGCGGTCACAATTGCTCCGACTACGAAAGAATCTATTCAGCAAGTGATATATCATTGATTTCTAGGGTTTGTGTTCAACTTGATATGAAAAAAAAAAAGTATCTTTTGCAAGTTTGTTTGGCATCCAAGAAGAAAAAAAAAAAGTAAAACTTTTCCAATGTTCTTGTGTGGAACAAAGCAGTCCACTTCTTTGCTGCTCATCTTTTATTTATTGCTTATTTTATCAACTTATTATAAATAGGGTTGTTGTTTCCTTTATAAGTCGCCCATAGAAGCACATCAAATCACTATTTCACCTCAGATTTTATTGATTTGATTTATTTTATAATCTATAAAAAAAAAAATGGATAAGGTGGTGAAACTTGCATCAGAAAACGGGATATTGATCTTCAGCAAAAGCACGTGTTGCCTTTGCTACGCGGTCCAAATCTTATTTCAAGAACTCGGAGCAAATGCTCGTATTTACGAGGTCGACCGCGACCCGGACGGCACGGAAATCGAGAAGGCACTCGCGAGAATGGGCTGTAACGGGCCGCTGCCAGCTGTCTTTATAGGCGGGAATCTGGTGGGGTCCACCAATGAGATCATGTCCCTACACCTCAGTGGATCACTCATTTCCATGCTCAAGCCATTTCACCAGCCAAATTAACATGTGATGTGATAATCTTTGAATGATTATTACATATATAGACAATCTGAAAGAACTTTTATCTCCTTAATTATGTATGTGTGTTTAATAATAGAAGAAGAATAAGTATTTGCTCCATTGTAAAGAGCTTTTAGGCTTGGGAGTAGTGGTTGAATTGAATGTAGCAAAGAAATTAAAAAAGAAGAAAAGAAATGTATCAATGTAAGTTTATTAAGGTTATTATTATCACTAGGTATGTATATGTAGCTTTTAAGTATTATTATCAAATGATGAAGTGTTGTATGTGCGAGTTATTTTTCTTATCTGAATCCAACGATGAAGTTGTGTTTGCTAACTAATGATGATTACCCACTCACTCATTGCATAAAATCACCTAGTGACAATAGGGCGTTGGATCCAATCTCATATTTTAATATTACTAAAGATGTAGCTTAAGTAGGAAAAGACAAACTACATTATGGTGCGATTTCATTAGTTTAAGTAGGTTTAATAGAAAAAAAAATGAAGAAGTTGGTTTAAAAAAAAAACTAAAAATAATAAAAAAAGAAAAGAAAAGAAAAATGAAGGAGGTGTACGCTCAGGAGCATTCATCTACGCNTTCAAAAAAAATGGAGAAAAATGAATAGTTTCTTCATATACATATTGAATTAAAATATTATTGAATTTCAATTTTCAATATGCCAAGTCAAATGTTAGCTATTTTTAAAGAGTTATAAAAATGAAAAAGCATAAATGCAAAATATTATCTCTTTTGCTTTCTTACCGACCACCCGTATTTGGCGGCGAGAGAGACGACGACGACCAACATGACTACGCGATCCGCATTTGTAGCGCCCCAAAAGAATATAGTTAAATTCATGCATTTTATTTTATTAAGCTAGACATTTTAATTTGATTAAGTGGATGTCCTCGTCCATTTAATTTTATTAATAAATAGAGAATAATGGAGATTAATTAGATGTCCCCATCTATTTAATTTTCTCTAAATAAAATCCTTTTAATCATAATTTTTTATTGATTAATCAAAATCCTAAGCAATGGAGGAGAAGGAGTATTAATCTAAGATTAAATAGCACACAAAATCTCGGCCCTTTAGTGTAAATCGTGAGGAAGAAAAAAAAAAGAAAAAGAAGAGAAGGAGAGTTCTTGTCTTGGTCACCAAGTTTGATCATGAAAGGAAAGAGAATCACATCCCTACAAAAGTTAGGAGTCCTTTATTTTTCCAAGTCTCCAAAACCTAGCACTATAAGTAAACCTCATTTTCCCTCGGCCGTCTGCCCTTAGCCGTACGCCACACACACCCAGCCTGTCTGCTCCTCCGAGCGAAGAAGCCGCGCCCAGCACGTTGCAACCCTCGTCCATGCAGCAGCACCACCACACGGTCACGCACCCCGTTCCCGAGCAGCAGCATGCGGGAAGCAGCCCGCAGACGCCGAGGAGACCATGCGCGCGAGCAAGTTGAGCGAGCCGAGGCCAACCCTTCGAGCCGATCTTTTCTTGTTTTTCCCCATCTGTTTTTCCCGAGCACGGTAAACCGACACTTTCCCTAATTATGGGCTGAGATTATGTGTTCTGATAATCAAAGAGAATTAAATATTAACAAGTTTAATAAATTCATGATATCAAGCATAAGAGAAAGGAATTACAAGTGTGATCTTGGATCAATTGTTTACCAAAGTTGTTTATAAAAGAGTTTAAAATCTAGAAAAAATTGGATTATTTTTATTGCTTAAGAGTTAGGATAATCGAGAATGTTAGATTAAGTTTATGCCGATGAATGTTAAGGAAAAGAGAAGGAAATTCGATGTCTTATGCATGCTTCTATTGATCCATGCTCATGTTTATGAGATTGGGGTTAGATGCTGGAAATTATGTGATGTTGATCATGTTTTGAGATGTAAAAATAATGTTTAGAAGTTTGGTTTAAGTTGCCTTAGTCGGGATTTAAATTGTTGAAGTTTCTTTATGATTAACATGTGATTTTGCTGGTTTCTGTCCCCCTGCTCATGAGCTATTTTGACCTTCAAGATCGTGTTTCTTGATGTTGCACTCTTCATATGAATTGTAGTTCATTCTGTTGGCTTTCTGTGAGTTCAGAAATCTTGCAAAAACCTTTTGTATTTTAGGAATGCTCGTTTTAAAATCAATGGGCAACCAGTTTTCTGAAAAGCTGGCAGCAGGTTATAAATTAAGTTTGAACTGTTTTTACTGCTTTAACGTGCTCAAATACAATTGAGGTCTTCATGAAAGATGTATTTCAATCTCTTATCTTCTGTAAGTTCAAGAATCATTCAAAAATATTTCCTGAGTAAAAAAGTTATATTCTGTTTAGTGGGATAGGGCATGAATTAGTTTCGATTTTCTGACAGCATCTAGGTTTTGAATGTTAGTTGATGTTTCACCTTCTAAATGACCTTTTTTGCTTTTTTTTTATCTAAATGAAAGTTTTAGGTGCATGTCTTAGGATCATTTTGGAATTTGAATCATGATCATATAAGTTATATGCTGAAAGTTGTGCATATTTTAAAATCGTTGTGCAAGGCATGTTTGTCCAAAACCTTGGTATAATTGCAAAACATATTTTATCTTCAATATTCATGCTTATGTGACATGTATGAGAAATATTGGATTGATTTATGATGGAGTTAAACTTTAGATGTGTTGACTCGAAATTTGATCAACAAGATGATTAGAGTAATTACTCTTAAGAAAGCTAAGAATTCAATAATTTCTAAGACTTTAAACGAGCTTTGTTTTTAAAGTTCAAGAGAGGTTTAAGCGAGACAAGGAAAATCAATTGGTTTAGCGGATTAATTGATTTTCTCAAGAGCTAAGAGATGTTAATTTCCTAATAATCAATAAAAGTCACCTTTCAACAATTTAAAATCCACTTCCCAATAATTTAGATAGTCGAGGTGTCTAACCCTCAACTGTTAGAGCATCTTTCAAGAGTCAAACAACTGCACTACGAGGTGGGGAATTTACTATGCTATGTTTACATTCTCTATAATTGCTTATACTATGGTTGAGATCTGTAGCTTGTTTAATTATGTATTAGCTTCTCAACATTTGGGTAACACCTTTGTTGGAATGGAGTTTGAGATAAGCTTCTGACATTTGGATAACACCATTTGTTAAATGGAATGGAAAAGGTAAGCTTCTAGTTTGTGGGTAACACCATTTGCTAGATGGAAACGAGATTAGTTATTCATGTTATATGTCGATGTCATATGATTTGTTATTATATTGAATGTTTTGCGTAGAAAGTATTCCTCACTGAGTAAGTGAAAATGTTCTCCCCATTTTTTTTTCCACACCAAGGTTGATCGAGTTGGCATTGGAGCGATGACGAGGGTGGTCAAAAAAGGAATTGGTTTCCACATTTTTATGCTTTGAGTTATCTCTAAATTTTAAAACTATGGTTATGAGTTTATTTACTTAAGTTCATTCTGGAGACTTGGTTTGAGTACAATAGTTCTATGAAGAAGTTTTTATTTATGCAAGTATGATTATATATGCGATGAGCTATGCGATGCTAAGAAAAGTTAGATGAAGAGTAAGTTTTAAAGTTTACAAGGCTATTGCAAGTTTTAAAGTAGTAGCGCCCTTGAGCTTTTTAATAATTTTTAAGAAAAGAAAAAAAAAATCAAGGAATTTAAAGTAATAAAAAGTGAGGCGTTAGAGCATTGCATAGGCACATGACCACCGCCACCCTGAACCAATACGCCGCCAAAAGCCCGCCTTCTCACCGTCCCGTGAGCAAGCCCCACTCCAGCCCCTCTGCCGCGCGCACCTCGCCTGCAAATCGCTCAGCCCCTGACGCTGCCTTCCTGCCTCCGCCAGGTTGCATGCAGATTTCACGGTCGAATTTTTCCACCTGTTGTGAGAAAAAGGTTCGGCCTTTTTGAATCGAGTTGATGACCCAAAACTAGCTTGGCCCAGATGGGGTCAAGGGCCGCCACATCTAGTAGTTAGGTGGCGCCGACGGCCTTCCAACTCCCCCATGTCCCTCTCCACGTCCTCGCCGCCCTCAGCATCAAATCCTCAAGGTTGTCGGAGAGCGCTCGAGCGGCGGCCCCTTGACAGTGTCTCCTTTCTACTTCGCTCCAACTTCCATGCGGAACCCGCCGCCACGTATGTGGTAGCCAACAGCATCGTAGGAAATTAATCGAACATGTCACGACCAATCCCATGGAGATTCTGAGCATGAACATGAAATGCGGGTTCTCGAGATTTTGCGAGAGGAAGTATGAAGAGCTTGTTTACCCGACCATGGAGTGCTCAATTTTCAGACATCTTGACAGGAAGGAGAAGGTGTTGGATTCTTGGAAATCATTGGTTGTGTCACGAGTTGTTTGTTAGGATGGCGAGCTCGATTTGGCTACTTCATAAGCTTGTCTGCTGTTTTAATCCCGTGATTGAAATTTTCTAGGTCGAAAGGGGAGTGGAATTCTCGATGGCGTACATGGAGGATGTATGGGGAAAAAATGTGTTGTTGCGAGAGAGAATAAGTCGATAGTTGGGTTTACGGTGGTGACGTGATTGAAAGTCAGTGCTGCCACTATTTTCTTTCCTCCTTTATTTCATTTTTCTTCTTTTTTTTAAGAAAATTTATATAAAATTACTAAAATGCCCTTAAAATCAATTTTTTTTAGTTAAAACCACTTTTATATCCGGTTTATGGGGCAATTGACAAACCCTCATAGTTCAGATGGCGGTTTGTAAAAAAAAAAAATTATATTGTGAATCACGAAAATTGTTATAGTTCGAATAGGAAAAAAAATTTTTTTTCATCTAACATACACGTCAAAGAAATAATTGGTAAGAAAAAATAGTACAAAAGGAAACTTAAAAACCTAATCGATGGTCCAATCCCCAATCCGTTAGCCACAAATAAATAGCACAACCAAATTCAAGTCCCAAACCAAGAGACGTCCCCAAGGAAGGGCATGAAATTGGATAAACTCTATCTATAGTAATATAAAGAAGTTGTTGTAAAAATATATTTATAATAAGTTTGACTAAAAAATAAATAGTTTGACTTACTATTAGTGGAAATTTTGGAAAAAAACACATGTGAATCTTTATGGATCAAATTTAATTGAGATGTCCCAAAAAAATTGGAGATTTTTATAGTAACAAATTTGGAGATTTTTATACCAAAATTTAATTTATTTCTTAAACATTAATCCAATAGGATGAAAATTTAGAGATTTTTATGTTAAAAAATTTGGAGATTCTTATACCAAAATTTAAGTCATTTCTTATATATTAATCCCATAGGAATCCCATTTTTATTGGTAACAAATTTAGAGATTCTTATGCCAAAAATTTGAGATTTTGAATTCAGATATCCCCACAATTAAGATTTTATTTCCATTCAAATTAATGTTGTAAATCAAACAAAAATTTGTTTTGAGAATAATGAATGTTATACTAAATATTGATAAACTTCAATCCTCCATAAATTATTTATATTTATGAATTTTGTGTGTAAAGATATTGATTTGTTTTCCGTAAATCTATTACTATATAATAGAAAGAGTGATTTACTTGATATATTATCGAAATTCCCTCTTAAAATTTTCAAAATTATTATGCATAGTATTTTTTATTTTTATTTTTTGCCAAATGGCAGCTAAATGTAAATTCAAAAAACTGTTATTTGATAAAGAAATTGTATAAACTTTAATTCCTAAAAACATGGTCATAATATTGACCATAGAGATTTGTTACCATAATTGTAAAAAATTTAAAGGAGTATATTCTTTAATTTCATTCACAATATTATTAGTAGATATAATATATGAAACATATTTTACATATATAATAATAATAATAATAATAATAATAATAATAATAATAATAATAATAATAATATTTTTAAAATATTATACTAAACCTACTAGATTTGATTTGGTAAATAAATTATTAATTTAAATTTATTTTTTTCATTATGTGACAACCTGTAACAAAAAATTTGAAACCGAGCAAATATTTTACTTTACAAAATTATTATTACATAATATATTTTCATATGAGTAATGTCATTATTTATTTAATATTCTTAATATTTATTTATGAGATGTGCATATTAAATATTTAATGTATATGATAATTTATTTATTGCTATTAGAAGCATATATAATTAATTACGAAAAAGAATTATAAATACTTTTTGTTTTAAATTTTAAATTGCAATTCATAATTGAATGATTTTTTTTTAAAAAAAAAATCCCGCCTATACAATCAATGAAACAAAATTTTTCACAAAATCAGACGAGTGTCCATATTAATTTAACTTCAACACCTTATTACTGTTTGGAAAGAATCCAAATTAATATGGACTGTAGAAATTATTCTTTAGAAAAAAATTTGGAAAATCTCGACTAGAATTTATTTTAAAAAAAAAAAATCACACGGAAACACCACATTTTTAAAATTTGGATTTTTCCATTATTTTTTGTACATTAACAATTCTAAATTGTTAATTTATTTAAAAAAAAAAATCAAACACAATATCTTGAGGATATATCATAAAATTCAATACTTTAATTAGGAAAATTTCATCATAAAATTCACCGATAATACTATCTAATTACTCATGTTTTTTTAGGATTAATACATATTATTTTTGAAAAATCCATCACACAATTGTGTGATATTTTGTTAACTTTGTCATACCTTCTTACAGTTTGCAAAGCACCTAACTTATATGGACTATTTAAATCATTTTGTCAGATAAAGTATTAGAAAATTTTGACTACACAATCGTGTGAAAATTAGTTAACTTTTAGAAAATACACGCAATTGGTTGTCGAAATTTATCTAACTACAATAAATATTTCCATTATTTTTGTTACATTAACAATCTAAATGGTTAACTGATTTAAAATAAATCAAACGCAATCTTTTGAGTTAATATCTTCTATCATAAAACTCAATAATCTAATTACAAAACCTCTACCACGAATTCACCGATAATACTGTCTAATTATTAATTTCAGTTTTACGCTTAACATATTAAATGTCTTTAAATCATATATATATTTATATATATGTATATATATGATTTTTTAATTATTATGATATGGGACAAATTCTAAAAACGAATAGAATGCATATATGGCACAATATTTATTTTGAATTTGTTTTAAATATTTTTAAATTAATCACATAACTAAATAATATTAATGTATATTAAATATTTATCATTATATAGATATCTTATATATAAAGAATACTACTTTTGTAAGTGCTATACACAATAATAATAATAATAATAATAATGACACTATATGACGATAAATTTTTTTAAAAATATAATAGTTGAGTATTGTGCATTGTTCTAAAAATCGGCCTAGGCGGCGCCTAGGCGCTAGGCGGTGCTCGGACGCCTCCGATTTGTACAAATCGGCAAAAAAAATCGGCCAGGCGGCATAGGCGGCGCCTAGGCGGGCCTTGGCGGCCCTAGGAGCTCCTAGGCGGGCTTGGCGGGCGTAGGCGGACCTAGGTGCTCCTAGGCGGGCTCGGCGGCAATTTTTCATTTTATTTTTATATTTTTTTAATTTTTTTAAATATTAATTACATTATTTTGTTCTCATGTTTTCTTTAATATATATTACTACTATTATTTGGACTTTGGTGTGTAAATTTATTATAAGTTGAGATAGTTTTATTTTGTAGATAGTTAAAATAAATAAAAAAATAAGGTATTTAATATTAATTTCTGGACCCCGACTAGGCGCCCTAGGCGCTAGGCGCTGGTCGAACGTCTAGCGACTTTTAGAACACTGGTATTATATTGAACAAAATAAGCAAAATTATTATTTTTCTATATCAAACAATAAATATAGATGTTAAAATATTATTTATTGATATAAGTGGTTAGCAAACTAATATATTGTTAAAATAAAGTCTTAAAAAAAGATTTTAAGAAACAAGCCCACCGTGCATCGCACGGGATGCTCATTAGTTGGTAGAACAAGAGAGTAATGCAAGAGATCAAAATTAAACGCATAATGAAAATACAAGACAATAGATGGAAAATATTAGTACATAGAAGAAACTTAAAATAAAACTAATTGAATGATACCTCTATAGACATAAATAAGCAACAGAACCGAATTCAAACCCCAACCATGTCGTCGCCCAAGGTAGGGCAAAGAATTCGAATGAACCATATTGCTAGCATAGGAGAACTAAACAAAAAGATCAAAATTAAAATGATAAGGAAACAATAAGGGATTAACAATGTTGCAGTACAAGAGAGTGAAACAGAGTAGAATTTAAGGTTGCAGGTTCACCAAATACAATGTTATAGTTCATTGAAAACTCTAAACTCCAATATATACATGGCCAAACCCATTTTTAGGTCGAAACCGCCTGTTCCGAGCCAAGCATTGGCCTAGCCCTGGACCGGCCCGAACGTATGCACGGGCCAGTTCGGTTTGGTGAACCAGTGGTTCTGGGCCGTCCCGGTTCACCAAAAATAATAATAATAAATTCAAAAAAAAGGGCCAAACAGACGGTTCCGATTTAGAATCAGCCCGACGGTTCAAAAAGCACATATTTGTGGCCCAGAACTGGCCCGGTCAAGCCACGGGCTCGGTTCAAGGCCCATTAACCATTGGCCGATTCCAAGCCAGTTCAAGGCCGATTTCGGGCCTGCTCAAGGCCGGTTTCGGGTCGGCCCGTGGTCATGTCTACTCTAATTAATAGCTCGCAACCAAATCTACAAGTCATAGCACAAAATTTAGGACTCAAACTCAATTTCATGCCACGACATCAAAGATGGCAAACCATTTTTAAAACTGCAACTAAGGAAATTATTAGAACAGACAAACCTAAAACAATATAATAGACTATCCAACCCCTTAGCCGTAAATACATAGTACCCCCACCAACATGTAACTTAGGTAGGGCCAAGAAATTAGAAAGTTGTATTGATAGCACAAGAGAACAGAATAGAAAATTAATATTAAAATAATTAAGAAATAAAGGATCATTGGTAAAAAGATATTAATATGTAAGAAAACTTCCGTTTAATGGAATGTCCAATCCCTCTGCCACAAATAGGTAGCAGAACTAAATTCATTGTCCAAACGATACACAGAGAACACAAAATATGTACGAACACCAACCTTACCCCAATTAGCACAATGAAATTCAAAGACAAAAACCGAGTCAGAGAGTATGGCAAAGGAATTCAACAAACCATATTAAGAGCACAAGAGAGTGAAACTGGAGATTAAGATTTAAGGTTGCATGTTATTCAAAATAGAATATTATAGTGGATTGAAAAAATCAATGGCAAACCATTTTTTGAAATAAAATTATTGCTAAGAAACTACTAGAACATAGAAAAAACCAAAAAATATAATTGAATGCCCAACCCCTTAGTCGCAAATACATAGCACAGTCGAACTGAAAGCCCAAACTAGGTCGTCCTTTCTCTAATGAGATAGGGCAAAGAAATTGGATGGGCCGTTTTGATAGTACAAGAAAACAGAACAAAAAATTAAACCTACAAGGCCAAATCCAAGACATCCCAAGGCATGGCAAGAAATTGGATGAACTTCATTGGTAGCATAAGAGATCAAAATTAAAAGCATAATGAAAATATAGGACCTTAGATGAAAAATATTAGTACAAAAACCAAAGTTATAAAACGACTAATTGAATGTCCAACTCTACAGCCACAAATAAGCAGCGCACCCAAATTCAAACCCAAACCAAGTCGTCGCCCAAGGTGGGGCAAAGAATTCAAATGAACCATATTGATATCATAGGAGAATTGAACAAAAAGATCAAACTTAAAATATAAGGAAACAATAAACAACAAGGAAATATTTGCTCAGAGAAAAACAAAGTATAATATACCAACAAATCCCCCACCCCCTAAAAAGGAATTATAGGTAGCACAATAAAGTTAATAGACAAAATCATATCAATCTCAAAGTATGCTAAAGGAATTCAAGAATCCATAGTAACAGCACAAAGAGAATAAACAAAAGATTAAAATTTAAGGTTGCAGGTTCGCCAAAATACAGTAGTTGATTGAAAAGCTAGTATTATAGTTGATTGAAAAACACTGAACTCACTCTAATATATGGCTCACAACCATATCTAAAAGTCTAAGCATATATCCAATTTAGGACCATTTCATGCCACGTTACTACAAGAACATCAAAGATGGCAAACCATTTTAAGAACTACAATTAAATAGATTAGAACATTGACAAAACAAAAATATAATCAATTGTCCAACCCTTTAGCCGTAAATACATAGCACAACCAAAATTCACGCCTCAACCAAGATGTCCCCTTAGGTAAGGCGATGAGATCGGATAGGTTGTATTGATAGCACAAGAGAATAGAACATAAAATTGATATTAAAAGAATAGGGAAATAAAGAGGTCATTGGTAGAAAAATATTAGTATAGAGCAAGAAATTGGTTGTATTGGTATCGTGAGAGAGTAATACAAGAGATCAAAATTGAAAGTATAAAGAAAAAAAAAAAGCTAAAATACAAGTACGCAGACCAAACAAATAAAAAATCAAATTTCATGTCCAACTCCATAGCCACAAATAAGCCGCACAACCTCATACAAAGACCAAACCAGGTCGTCACCCAAGGAAGGACAAAGAAATCAAATGAAGCATACTGATAGCAAAGGAGAACGGAACAAAGTGATAAAAGATAAGGATATAATAAGTCATTTAAAATACTTTTACATAGCAAAAACAAAATACAAATGAACACCAATCTCCCACAACCCCCAGAAAAAAGAATTATCAGTAGCACAATCAAATGCATAGTCGAACTGAATCCCCAACCAAAATTGTCCCTAGGATAGGGCAAATAAATCGAATGGGTCGTATTGATAGTACAAGAAAACAAGAACAAAAAGAACAATGTTAAAAGAATAAGAAAATAAAGAAATAATTTGTAAGAAAAAAATAGTATAAAAGAAAACTTGAAAATCTAATCGATGGTCCATCCCTTGGCCATAAATAGCACATCCAAACTCAAGTACCAAACCAAGACGTCCCCAAGGCAGGGCAAGAAATTGGATGACTGTACTGGGAGCACAAGAGAGTAACATAAGAGATAAAAATTAAATGCAGAACGATAATACAAGACCTTAGTTGGAAAATACTAGTACAGAGACCGAACTTATAATAAAACCAATTTAATGTCCAACTCTATAGCCACAAATAAGCAGCAGAACTGAACCCAAACCAAGTCATCGCCCAAGGTAGGGCAAAGAATTCGACTGAACCATATTGATAGCATAAAAGAACGTAACAAAAAGATCAAAGTTAAAATGATGAGGAAACAATAAGGAACTAACAAGGTTGCATCACAAGAGTGAAACAGAGGATTAGAATTCATGGTTGCAGGTTTGCCAACTACAAGATTATAGTTGATTGAACACTCTAAACTCTAATCAATAGCTCGAAACCAATTCTACAAGTCATGGCACACATCCAATTGAGGCCTAAACTCAGTTTTATGCCACGTTAATACTGGCACAACAAAGATGCCAAACCATTTTATAACTGCAATTAAAGAAAATATTAGAACAGACAAACCTAAAGCAATATAATCTATTATCCAACCCTTAGCCGTAAATACATATCACAATTTAAGTCAAAGCCCAACCACAACGTCCTCTTAGATAGGGCAAAGAAATCGGATAAGCTATATTGATAACACAAGAGAATAGAATAAAAAATTAATATTAAAAGAATAAGTAAATAAAGAGATAATTGGTAGTAAGATAATAGTATATAAGAAAACTTAAAGTTTAATGGAATGTCAAATCCCTTAGCCACAAATAGGTAGCACAACCAAATTCATTGTCCAACCCAAGACGTCCCAAAGCTAGAGCAAGAAACTGGTTATTGGTAGCACCAAGAGATCAAAATTAAAAGCAAAAAGAAAAAAACAAGACATTAGTTAGAAAATATAAGTATATAGCAGTGTTCTAAAAGTTCTAGGGGGGCCTAAAAATTAAGATTAAATACCTTATTTTATATTTATTTTCACTATCTGCAAAATAAAATTCTCCCAACTTATAATAAATTCACAGGCCTAAGTCCAAATAATAATATTAGTATACTATAAAGAAAACATGATAACAAAATAATGTAATTAGTATTTAAAAAAATAAAAAAAAATAAAAAAAAATAAAAAAAAAAAACTTAAAAATTGTCGCTAAGCCTACCTAGGAGCAACCAGGCCAAATTGCCCCTGGAGCGCATGGGCCCGCCTAGCAGCCTGGCCGGTTTTTTCAGCCGATTCATGAATCGGAGGCAGTTGGGCAGCGCCTGGGCCGATTTTTAGTACAGCGTTATATATAGACCAAACTAATAAAAATCCAATTGAAAGTCCAACTCAATAGCCACAAATAAGGAGCACAACCTAATTCAAAGACCAATCAAAGTCGTACACAAGGAAGTACAGAAAAATCAAATGACACTAATAGAAAAGGAGAACGGAACAAAATGATCAAAGCTAAAATAATAAGGAAACAATAAGTCATTAACAAGGAAATACTAATACATAGAAAAAAAATATATATACGAACACCAACCTTTCCCCAATTAGCACAATAAATTCAAAGACAAAAACCATAACAATCACAATGTATGGCAAAGGAATTCAACGAACCATAATAAGAGCACAAGAGAGTCAAACAAGAGGTTAAGATCGCAGGTCCTTCAAAATAGAATAAAATGGTGGATTAAAAAAATTCTAAAATCTAATCAGTAATCATATCCACAAGTCACATTACACGTCTAATTTAGGGCCCAAAACTGAGTATCATGCCTCTGTAGCACCAGAACATCAAAGATGGAAAACCATTTTATGGAATAAAACTACTGCTAAGAAACTATTAGAACATAGACAAAACTAGAAATATAATTGAATGTCCAACCATTTAGCCGCAAATACACAACACAATTAAACTGAAAGCACCAAACAAGATGTCCCCTCCCTCCTGATAGGGCAAAGAAATCAGATGGGCCGTATAGAGAGTTCAAGAAAACAAAACAAAAAGTAAATGTTAAAAGAATAAGAAAATAAAGAGATCATTGATAAGAAGAAAATATGTAAAAAAAAATTAAAATCTACTCAAAGGTCCAATCTCTTAGCCACAAATAGGTAGCATAACCAAATTCAAGATCCAAACCAAGACGTCCCCAAGGCAGGGCAAGAAATTGGATGAACTATATTGGTAGCACAAGAGATCAAAATTCAAAACATAATTAAAATACAAGACCATAGTTGGAAAACATTAGTACATAGACCAAAGTTATAAAAAGATTAATTGAATGTCCAACTCTATAGCCACAAATAAGCAGCACACCCGAATTCAAACCTAAACCAAGTCGTCGCCCAAGGTAAGGCAAAGAATTCGAATGAACCATATTGATAGCATAGAAGAGCAGAACAAAAAGATCACATCACAGTTAAAATATAAGGAAACAATAAGCAATTAACAAGGAAATATTTGTACAAAGAAAAACAAAATAATCGAACACCAATCTCTCCTCCATCCCCTTAAAAATGAATGATAGGTAGCACAATAAAATTCAAAGACAAATCATAGTATGCTAAAGGAATTCAAGAACTCATAGTAACAGCACAAGAGTGAAACAAAAGATTAAGATTTATGGTTGCAAGTTCGCCAATATACAATAGTATAGTTGATTGAAAAAACTCTAAACTCTAATAAATGGCTCGCAACCATATCTAAAAGTCATAGCACATATCCAATTTAGGACCCATTTCATGCCACATTAGGTAGGGCAAACCGTTTTAAGAACTATATTTAAAGAGAATATCAGAACATAGACAAAACTAAAATATATAATCAACTGTCCAAACCCCTTAGCCGTAAATACATAGCACAATTGAAGTCCAAGCCCAACCAAGACGTCCCCTTAGGTAGGGCAAAGAAATCAAATAGGTTGTATTGGTAGCACAAGAGAATAGACCATAAAAATAATATTAAAAGATTTAGGAAATAAAGAGATCAATAGTACAAACACATTAGTATGTAAGAAAATTTTAAGATTAAATTGAATGTCCAATACGTTAACCTAGCCACAAATAAGTAGTACAACTAAATTCATTGCGCAGACCAAGACATCCCAAGACAGAGCAAGAAATTGGTTGTATTGGTAGAATGCGAGAGTAATACAAGAGATCAAAATTAAAAGTATAAAGAAAAAACAGGATCTCAGCTGGAAAATATTAGTACATAGACCAAACCAATAAAAATCTAATTAAACTTCCAACTCCATTGCAACAAATAAGTAGCACAAGCACAACCTCATTAAAAGACCAAACTAAGTCATCACCCAACGTAGGACAAAGAAATCAAATGAAGCATACTGATAGCATAGAAAAATGAACAAATTGATCAAAGTTATGAAATAAAACAATAAAAGTCATTAACAAGGAAATATTTCTAAATAAAAAAAATAACAAAATATAATCCAACACCAACCTCTCTCCAACTCCCCCAACAAAAAAGAATTATAGGTAGCACAATCAAATTGAATATCCAATCCCTTAGCCACAAAAAGGTAGCACAACCAAAAGTCATTGAACAAACCAAGATTTCCTAAAAGCAGAGCAAGAAATAAATAGGACGAACTGTATAGGTAGCACGAGATAGCATGAGAGTTATACAGGAAATCATATTAAAAGCATAAAGAAAAAATAGGACCAGGTAGTTGGAAAATATTAATACATAGACCAAACTAATAAAATGTTTAATTGAATGACTAACTCCATCTCCACAAATAAGCAACACAACCGAACACCAAACTCTTCCCCAACCAAGAGAATTAAAGAGAATATTAGAATATAGACAAAACTAAGAAATATAATTGATTGTTTAATCCCTTAGCCTAAACTAAGAGAGGAAGAGATCGGCCTAAACTCACTTGGGAAGAGTCGGTTAAGAGAGACCTTAAAGATTGAAATATTTCCAAGGATTTAGCGGTGGATAGGAGCGCTTGGAGGCTAGCAATCAACGTACCAGAACCGTGACTTTTGCCCCAATCTCTTCCTTTTGTTTTGAGCCCTTTTTGTGTTTCTCTTACCATTGGTTATCTTTGGTTTCATCTCTAGCCTACCGCAACTTGCTTGAGACTAAAAGGCTATGTTGTTGTTGTTGTCCAATCCCTTAGCCGTAAATAAATAGCATAATAGAAGTCCAAGCCCCAACCAAGATGTCCCTTAGGTAGGGCAAAGAAATCAAATAGGTTGTATTGGTAGCACAAGAGAATGGAACATAAAATTAATATTAAAAGAATAAGAAAATAAAGAGATCGTTAGTAGAAAAATATTAGTACATAAGAAAACTTACAAGATTAAATCAATGTCCAACTGGTTAGCCTAGCCACAAATAAGATGCACAACCCAATTCAGACCAACACATCCCAAGACACAGCAAGACATTAAAAGAAAAAACAAAACCAAACCAATCAGTAGCATGAGAATAATACAAGAAATCAAAATTGAAAGGATAAAAGAAAAAACAGGACCTCGGCTGGCTGGAAAATATTAAGTACATAGACCAAACCAATAAAAAATCTAACTGAATGCAGAAATAAGAATCACAACTTCATTCAAAGACCAAACCAGGACGTTACACAAGGTAGGGCGAAGAAATCAAATGAAGCATATTGATAGCATAAAAGAACGGAACAAAATGATCAAAGTTATTAAGGAAACAATAAGAGTAATTAACAAGGAAAGAACACCNCACCCCAAAAAAAAAAAAAGAATTATAGGTAGCACAATCAAATTCAAAGACAAAAGTCATATTAATCCCAGAGTAAGGCAAAGGAAATCAATAAATTATACTAAAAGCGAAAGAGAATGAAACAAAAAGTTTAAGATTTAAGGTTCCAGGTCTCCAAAATAGAATAAAACAATATAGTTTACTGGAAAAATTTTAACTCTTTTCGCAATCGAATCTACAAGTCACAGGAAACGTCCAATTTAATGCCCAAAACGAGTTTCATGCTACCATAATACATACACATCAAAGATGGAAAATCAAAAATTATAATCAAGTATCCAACCTCTTAGCTACAAATACATAGCACAATCGACTCAAAGCCCCAACAAAGACGTCCCCTAAGGTAGGGCGAAGAAATCGATGGGCTGTATTGATAACGCAAGAGGATAGGACAAAAATCAATATTAAAAGAATAAGAAAATATAGAGATCGTGGTTAAGAAAATATTAGTATATGAGAAAACTTAAAAATATAATTGAATATCCAATTCCTTAGCCAGAAAAAGGTAGCACAACCAAATTCATTAAACAAACCAAGATGTTCCCAAAGCAGAGCAAGAAATAAATAGGACGAATTGTATAGGTAGCACGAGATAGCACGAGAGTTATACAAGAAATTATATTAAAAGCACAAAGAAAAAAATAGGACCAGTAACTGAGTTAGAAAATATTAATACATAGACCAAACTAATAAAATGTCTAATTGAATGACTTACTCCATATCCACAAATAAGAAACACAACCGAACACCAAACTCTCCCCCAACCAAGAGAATTAAAGAGAATATTAGAACATAGACAAAACTAAAAAATATAATCCAAACTAAAAAATATAATTAACTGTCCAATCCCTTAGCCGTAAATACATAGCACAACTGAAGTCCAAGACCCAACCAAGACGTCCCCTTAGGTAGGGTAAAGAAATCAGATAAGTTGTATTTGTAGCACAAGAAAATAGAACATAAAATTAATATTAAAAAATAAGGAAATAAAGAGATCATTAGTAGAAAAATATTAGTATATAAGAAAACTTTAAAGATTCTTTCAATGTCCAACTCGTTATCCTAGCCACAAATTAGAAGCACGACCCAATTCATTGCCCACACCAACACATCCCATGACCGAGCAAGACATTGGTTGTATTGGTAGCATGAGAGTAATACAAGAGATCAAAATTAAAAGTATAACGAAAAAACAGGACCTCAACTGAAAAATATGAGTACAAAAACATTATTACATAGACCAAACCAATATAAAATCTAATTGAATGTCTAGGCACATGTATCACAACTTCATTCAAAGACCAAACCAGGTCGTAACCCAAGATAGGACAAAGAAATCAAATGAAGCATATTGATAGCGTAAGAGGATGGAACAAAATGATCAAAGTTATAACGGAAACAATAAGATATATATATATAATATTAAACACCAACCTCACTCCAACCCAAAAAAAGAAAAGAATTATAGGTAGCACAAACAAATTCAAAGATAAAAATCATATTAATCCCAGAGTAAGGCAAAAGAAATCAATAATCAATAAATTATATTAAGAGCAAAAGAGAATGAAACAAAAAGTTTAAGATTTAAGGTTCCACGTTCTCCAAAATAAAACAATTTAGTTTATTGGAATATTATAAACTTTTATCGCAATCGAATTTTAGGGCCCAAAACGAGTTTCATGCTACAGTATTACCGTCACATCAAAGATGGAAAATAAAAAATTATAATCGAATATCCAATCTCTTAGCTACAAATACATAGTACAATCGAACTCAAAGCCCCAACAAAGACGTCCCCTAAGGTAAGGCGAAGAAATCAGATGGGTTGTATTGATAACAAAGAGGATAGGACAAAAAATCAATACTAAAAAAATTAAGAGAATAAAGAGATCATGGTTAAGAAAATATTAGGATATGAGAAAACTTAAAAATATAATCGAATACCCAATCCCTTAGCCACAAAAAGGTAGCACAACCAAATTCATTAAACCAACCAAGATGTCCCAAAGCAGAAAATAAATAGGACGAATTGTATAGGTAGCACGAGATTGGACGAGAGTTATACACGAAATCAAATTAAAAGCATAAAGACAAAATAGGACCTAGAAAATATTAATACATAGACCAAACTAATAAAATGTCTAATTGATTGACTAACTCCATATCCACAAATAAGTAACACAACCGAACACCAAACTCTCCCCCAACCAAAAAAAATATTAAAGAGAATATTAGAACATAGACAATACTAAAAAAATATAATTGATTTCCCAATCCCTTAGCCGTAAATACATAGCACAATTGAAGTCCAAGCCCCAACCAAGACGTCCCCTTAGGTAGGGCAAAGAAATCAGATAGGTTGTATTGGTAGCACAAGAGAATAGAACATAAAATTAATATTAAAAGAATAAGAAAATAAAGAGATCATTAGTAGAAAAATATTAGTATATACGAAAACTTAAAAGTTTAATTCAATGTTCAACCCGTTAACCTAGCCACAAATAAGAAGCACAACCAAATGCATTGCCCAGACCAAGACATCCCCAAGACAGAGCAAGACATTGGTTGTCACAAATAAGTATCACAACTTCATTCAAAGACCAAACCAGGTCCTCGCCCAAGGTAGGACAAAGAAATCAAATGAAGCATATTGATATCATAAGAGAACGGAATAAAATGATCAAAGTTATAAAAGAAACAACAACAGTAATTAACAAGGAAATATTTCTCTATATATATATATAATCAAACACCAACCTCTCTCCAATCCCAAAAAAAAACAAAGAATTATACGTAGCACAATCAAATTCAAAGACAAAAATCATATTAATCCAATGCAAGGAAAATCAATAATTTATATTAACAGCAAAAGAGATTGAAACAAAAGTTTAAGATTTAAGGTTGCAGGTTCTCCAAAATAAAACAATATAGTTGATTGGAAATTATAATCTCTTATCGCAGTCGTATTTACAAGTCACAGCACACATCCACTTTAGGGCCCAAACCTAGTTTCATGCTAATGTAGTACCGGCACATCAAATATGGCAAATCAAAAATTATAATCGAACATCCAACCACTTAGCCACAAATAGGTATCAAAACTAAATTCAATGCCCAAACCAAAAAGTCCCCTGCAAGAAATTGGATGCATTGTATTGCAGCAAGACTACAAAAAATCAAAATCAAAACCACAAAATTCATTAAGATTAAGGTTGCAGGTTCTCCAAAGTAAAAGATTATAGTTGACTGAAAGGATAAGGAAATAAAGATCCCAAAAATATGTTTCAGCCTAACATAAGACCCACAAATCACAAATGGCAAACTGTATTTCAAGCGCAAAAAGAGTGGCCATGTTTAAGACAAATAAATAATAAGCACATGCTCAGTTAGAACCTTTCCAACAAAGAAAAAGAAAAAAAACAAAGATCCCTACAGACAAGTTAATTTTTTCTATCCAGATAATGAATTCAAAAAAATGGTTGGAGGGCATGTTTCTAGCACACAAGAGTCTTTGTGATTCTCAAAAAACTAATACGCAACAAGGTTTGATCCTTGATAATTAAGGCAGTAAACAATATACCCCAATAAGTAAACACTAGGTCTCGCTAAGTAAAGCACAAGAGGCATCAATTTTTCCCATATCATATAATTGAACACGTATAATAGATCATATAATTGAACACATATAATTGAACGGGAAGAAATTACACTTAACGATGATAAAGAGGTCACTAGCATGAAAATATTAGTATTTAAGAAAACTCAAAAATCCCATCAAATGTCCAATCCCTTAGCCACAAAATAGGTATCAGAACCAAATTCAATGCCCAAACCAAATAGTCCCCTAGGCAGAGCAAGAAATTGGATGAATTGTATTGTAGCAAGACTAGTACAAAAAATCAAAATCAAAATCAAAACCATAAAGAAAGAGCAGGACCTTAGTTGTTGAAAATATTTATACATACAAAACTATAGTTAATTAAAATTCCATATTCTAGATTCACCCAATATACATCGACCAATGCAATAGATTATTAGATCAGTCAATTGTTCCCAGAGTGTCCCTGACAAAGCTCATCCACATAGCAGATTGAAAAGACAAAGAAAATTATTCAATGGAATAGGATCTCTATATAGCATATCAGCATATCAAAATCCACGTTATCAGAGAAGACAAAATTGGAAATTTACTTTTACTACTCATTCATAGCTATTTACCACCCCTGGTCATTTTGCAACTAAATGACACCTACTCCATAAACACAGATAAAACACCCGATGCATAAGAAAGCCAACTCAGATTTTCTATAAGACACCAGGTAAAAGTCTTTTCTGCAAATATCCAATAAAATTACCTAGACATGTAACTATACATATACATTGATATTATGATCTCAATTCGAAAGGAAACATATTGTACTGCATATATTTCATTTTTTTTTAATGTATTAGATCAAGTATTGATAGGCAGTCATTTTTTTTTATGTATTAGCTCAAGTATTGATAGGCAGTACAATATGTTTCCTTTCGAATTGAGATCATAATATCAATGTATATATATATATAAGCTCATCAAGTAGCACTTATTACAAATTTTCCTTTTTGAATAAGGTACAGACAATATTTTCAATTATTCATCTACGCAAAGCAAATAGAGTTTTTTCTTTCCATTTTTCCTGATTCGCTCATACTTAAAAAGTAAAGGAACAAAAACAGCACAAGAAAATTCAATCATCCAACAACTTTTCGCCCTATCCAATTACCACCAATAAACAATCAACTCTACACAACCAGAATTCAAATTTAGTAAATCTTCAAAAGGCATCCCCACCATTACAACAAAGAGATAGATCAAAATACCCAAAAAACTAGAGTTAAAAACCATATGGCCAAATGCAAAAAACAATTTATTCAGAAATGTCAGAAAGCGAAAAGAACTAATCACAGTGTGAAAGAGTTTTAGCAATTGTCGAAAAACTGATGCACAACAAGGTTTGATCCGTGATAATTATGGCAGTACGACCACAGTAAGTAAACAGCATGTCTCACTCAGATAAAGCACAGAAGGAAAACAAATCCTGATCATGTAATTGAACAACAGGAGAAAATAGAGATTACATATACAGAGATAACATATACAGTTAACAATGATAAAGAAAGCAATTAACTCACCTGTTGCGAGTAATATAAAAGAACAAGAAGAAAGAAGAATAAAGAAAACTGACTTGAGTGGGATTCAGAAAACCCTAATCGCACTGACATGAGAGATTTTTGTTGTTTGAGGATCAGACTGGAAATCTTCATTCATGCTTCGATGGTTATTTGGCCCGCATCTTTCTTTTCACATAGGACCCCGAATCTTGACCATATACAAAGAAAAGGGGGCTTTAGAATGGTGAAGAAAATCAGAAGGCATTGATATAAACATATTTTCACTCAAAACATCAAAATCCTAACGCCGCATTGCACAAGTGCAGAAGAAACTAATTACCGTCTTCCTCTGGACAAATTTCTTGCCCTTCTTCGCCTGCGGGTAACGCCAACGGCGTTCTCGAAGATCTGAGATCTGCTGGCAACGCTGAAGCCCGAAAGGTGTTCGGCGGCGGTCTCAGCATCGTAGCGCCAAGAAGGCGGTGCCGCAGGTATCCTTGTTCGTGTCGATGCTGATCTGACGCCGCACTCCAAGAATATGGCGTGTATCTCCTATCTCGCTCGTTGTATTGACGGCAGGTTGTGGTGGTAGAATAGGCGGTTGAAATACGGCAGGATGCGAGTGTTGGTCTTGCGGAGTCTGAGTGCATCCATGATCCATGGACCGATTGACGGTGAATCTAACAGGGTTTCTGAATTCTTTACCCGCTGCAAGGAGCCGTATGACAATTGTTATTATTCGTTATCAGGCATGATAATAAATCCATCCTTTAAAGGTTTTCTTTTTTAGGTTTGTTTGGTTACATTTTTAGGCCCAAGCCCGTCAACTATTAAACGGTCGGTTGCTTTAAACTGGACACTTTGATAATTTTGATCTATTACTATATAACTAGTGTGTGGCCCGTGCAAAAAACAATATTACGATTCTATTATAAATTAAATATATAATTAATATTAATCATAATTTACCTATTGTTTTTAAATTAAATTGAATTGGACACAGTCCGACTGGATAGACCGAGAACTGGTTTATAACCAGTCTAGTTCACTTGAATAAAATATTTGTTGTTGAATCCATGAACACCAGTCGGTTGAAGTGGTAGGAACGATACGATTTTATAAATAAAATTTGTTACATTTAAAATTATTTTAAATTAAATTACATATTTAAATAAAATAGAGATTTATAAATTGTTTAGATATTTAAGTAACACATTTTATTTAAATTTATTACAAAACGTAATATATATATATACGTAATATATATATATATATTAGAATGTTTATAAATTAAAATCGAACAAACCACAAATAATTTAATAAAATAACTTGATTGTTTCGATTACGGTCCGGTTGTGAAAACCTTATATTTACTGTACATTAATAAAAAAAAATAATAAAATATTATTTTATTCACATAAATATTAATAAAATGATATATAAACATTCATAAATCATTTAATGGTATATGTATTGTTTTGTTTCGTAAAACTTGCAGCTACAACGAACTATATGTTACGTTGATAGTGAGTAAAATTTTTCAGCTCTCAGGTGTATTGAATGGGCAGTATATATTACGTTTATAGTTAGTATATATTGAGTATATGTTGCAATAATCTCGTAATATACCAAAACAACAAAAAACTACAAATTGCTCATTTGTCGAATTCGTCTTCAACATAAAAATTTCCTAATATAACAAACATAAACTATGAATAGAACATCAAATAAATTTTCAAAACAGAAAAATCAAACTTCTGTTCACAAAAAGTACTCAACAATTAAANTATACATAAAAATAATAAATAATTTCTTTATATTTATAATAAAATTAAATTATATATGAATTAATTGGAAAAAATATTTAAATTAATTTTACTACAGTTAGTTATATGATATAAGTTAAAATATAGATGTTAAGCCATAAGTGACAAGTGCCATTTTAAATAAAAATAAAATATAATTTTTTAAGAAAACTATATGAAAATTTAAACTTTTTTTTTTAATTTTAATTTTAAATATAAATTTTTTAATAAACATCCGTGTAATACGCGGATTCTGTATTAGTTACATTTTAATCATACCTTCCCAACCAAACAAATTAATAATTTCATTTTATGGATATGAGTTGATCCAAATGCAACCAAACAACAGAATGTAATGATAAAACACGGTAGACCCTTTTTTACTTGACCCAGCAATGACATTATCAAGCCATATTTTTATGTTATTATAACCACACACTTTTAGTTAACATTACGCAACATTGCACAAGCATTTTACACAATATCTATCCCCCTGATTTTTGGAGACCACATAATCATTCGAAATCTTCACTTTGATGGTGAAAAACAGCACTGTACTTCCAGGAGTTAAAGAACAATACAGCACAAAATGATATATGCAATGTTGGCATGTTTTATAAGAAATGGTGAAGAAATATTAGTTTGTTATTAGTATTATCTACTATTGTTATCAATATTAACAATTATTCTGGATTAAATTATGCTGCTCATAGTGAAAACTCAACATGGTAGTCCAGTAAACTACATATAAACATTGTATCATTCGACAAGAAATTTTGCAGCAATCCCCCCCAAAAAAAAGGTCGAAAATCCTATGTTCATAGTATTTGCTAACAAAATTTAACAGCATTGAAAAAGAAAAATCAGAAAAAAAAATTAGGGACAAGAATGTCAACTCAAAAGCACAAGACTCAATCAATTTACAAAATTAAACACCGAAAGTATATTTCCAAGACATGTATATTTCCAAGACATGAAGTACCTCCTCCCGAGAATAAGCGAACGAGGCTGGAGTTTCAAAATAGAAAACAATTGACAGAACACTTCCAACTAACAATCGAAGATAAATATATAATAACCTCGTCTCATACTTCATTTGTACGAAAATAGCATATATTGTATTTCACGATATACATTTTCATCAATTTTCAACACTAAATCTTTCATCTCAACTTCAGTTATCAAACTGACTGAAGCTCAGTGCAGAAAACAAAACCACGTCCCAATCCAAAGTGTAAAAACTATCACAAAGATGCCGAAGAAAATATAGATTACATGTATGAAAGTCTAGGTTCCAAGTTCTCAACGTTGTTTCATTACCTTTCTTCAAGCGTCATCACCAATGCTACACAACACCTTCTTTTCTATTTTGTTTACTTTTTTACCTTTTCTTTTCCGACTAGAAGTTGGCCTTGCTGACATGACATGATAGTTTCTCTAAAGGATAGTGCACGAACACGGGCCCTGTTTTTCTTTATCCGTCTGGTTCTTACCTGCATTTGCCACAAAGAAAAATATTAACAAATTTATCCAATAATGACACAATTCAACAGATCTCCGTATTTCCCTTTTCCCACTTTCTTATAGTTTTTACAACCAAGAACATAAAATTGATTTCTATATCTCCAATAAATATGGATACCAAAAGTATATACATGATAGCATCCATACCATCTCATGATGAAACAGTTACACTGATACAATCTGAAGTTAAGCAAATGAGAGATTCAACAACAAATTCTGAAGAAATCAACTAGCCGTTATCATGAAAAAAAAAATATTGAAGCTTCTATACACCCAAAATATAGTAATAATCTCAACAACTTAAGATTAAGAAATATATGGAAATACTAACTATCAATCAAATAAAGACCACAGAAGACGTACAATAAGAAGCTAAATGAATAATAACCAAGAAAAACTAAACACATATAAACCACGTCTTGCAGACCTTACACTAAACTGTCATGCATTAAATATAAGCAGATTGTACCTGTCTTTTTCTTGACAACTGCAGGCTGAACAACAACATGCATTGTGATAACCCCGCTTGGGAGGTCACCCACATTCGCTCGAGACTCGGCTAGTGTCTTCCCGTTATCCAAAACCTTTCCAGCATGGATTAATTTCATATCGCTAACAGACTTTGGTACAACGGATTTATCTGTAAATGAAGAGTGCGAAAAAGGCTTAAAATTAAAATCTTAATAGAATTTTGAGAAAAGCAATCATAAATTACTTTAGAAACATCCTAATGCAAACAGAAAAACAGTTGAAAGCAAAAGCATTATGTGGCAATACATTAGCCTACAGTTTCTTGTTTCTCTTCAACTGATTTAAGTGGGTTCTCCATATGAAGGGTTCTTGCAAAATTATGGAAGGTTTTTTTTTATCATAATTCAGATAGTCTAATTTATTCAACCACCAATCACACCAATAGTGATTCGACTAGAAAATATATAATGACATTTGTCCTTAAGCATTCACATTCACCCCCTCCAATTTTATTTATAAATGTAGTCTTTTTATCAAGGCAAATTTTTTCATAGAACATGTACACGGCAATCACAAACCACCCAAGTAAATCCTCATAATCCAAACAAATGGGCACCGCATATCCAAAACAATTAAAGAAAGTTCCATCAAACATCAAATGATGATTTGATGAAATTTAGCTTAAACCACAAAAATCTACCCCTCAAGAGCAGCGCATTTGAAAGCTAATCACAAACTGTTAAGAAGATATTTGTTATTTTAGTTGACATGATAATCACAAAACTTAAGAGTAGTTTCTGTAATAATCGCTAATATTTTAGTCTAAACACAACATATAGTCAGTACGTATATTCTTTCCCTGACACAACATAAACTAGATCAAATATGTAACATGCATATATATGAGGCTAAGCACAACCTTGAGGCCACTCAGAAAGAAGCCGTTGCTTAAGATTAGCAATTGTAGTTGATGAAGAGTATGACCCATGACCTATGTCCGTCCCATCAAAAATTCTGAATTTAAGTTCAAGCTGCTCGTCTCCTTCTGCCATTTGTAAACTCTACTACTGCGAAAAGCCAAGACGCAACACAATGCCTAGAAAGCTACTTGGAAAAGAATTTAATTCTCCAGGGTTCACCTGCCCAATAAGAATTCAAGATAGAAAATTATCAACCTTATTTGACTTGTAAGTCACGAAGTAATGACAAATTTTGTGAGCTGAGAATACACTCTCACCACACGATTCTAGCTTTGAATCACAACTACAAAACGAACCCAGAAACCACTTCATATGATCCAAAAGCTTGCTTATGGCATGTAAAGGGAAGAGAACCCCTGTCACCCTGTGTCCATATATCCACATTCGGTTTAAATCCAGATTCATCAAAATAAAATCTAAAGGAGAATAAAGAACAATTCAGAATCCAATCCCCCGTGACATACATATATTTCTGAGAAATACATGTCAGTATTCAGAAACTTTTGATATCGATTTCAGTCATACATGTGCATTTTAAACATTATAGAAATTCAAACCTCCGAACTAATAAAATTACTCAGTACCACACCATCGAAATTTCTAAACCAAAACCCAAATCGGAAATTCTTCTTTCCCCAATAAACAACGAGGCCTAATTCTGTAATTCATCGGCAATTTCAAACCCCATTAAGTTTATAAAAGAAAATCTTGAAACCACATAACAAAAATCGAAATAACAACAGCAAACTACGAACTCTATACCCAACTCTATTTTCCCTTTTAACGATCAAAACAACAATCCCAACATAAAAAATATGTACAAACAAAAAGAAGTGTGCCGAATAACCTGATCAAGACTCCATTGATGAAAGGATCTGTGAAGAGGAGCGGCGAGAAATAATTCGGCGCGGCTGAGAGGAAGAGATCGCCGGATATTAAGAAAAACAGGCGGCGATTAAATGATTCTCAGATTAGATAAAGAAAAGGGAGATGGGAGAGAGAGGATTCGGTGGTGTTTGACGATTGGGTTGTCTGTCAGTTTTTCAGTCGCTTTCTTTTATTTTATTTTGTGGGAGAGAAAAAGTAATAAAAGAAAAGGTTTGAATAGTAATAAGTGTTATTCAAACTCGGCTGTAATTGACCCGCAAGCAAAATCACGGGTCAACGATTCAATTGATTTGAAAAGAGTAATTAATTTTATATGTTTTAAAATTTATGTGTTATTTTATGTAATAAATATACATAAAAAATTATATAATTTTGCATAACTAAAATCATATTACATATATAAATATATATATAATTTTAATATAAAATAAAATATTAAAAAAATAAAAAACATAAGAGTCAAATCAAATTGAGTTGATTTGACTCTTATCGAATTAATGTTAGGCTGAGTTTCCTCTTACTTGATCATTCACTCAAGTCAGTCCCTAATCAAGGTCAATTGTGTACCTGTCTAACTGATTTTACTGCAAAACACGGGTTAAAATTGAAAATATTTTTTTTACATAGGCACCACCACTATGTCAATAATAAAATATAATAATAAAAACAAAAAAAAAAATTATTATTAGCTCTCCTAATTATTAATAAACTAGAACTTTTTTAAAAAAATAAATTTATATTTATAAAATTTTATATTTGTGTTTATAATGTATTTTAAAGTGGGAATACAAATTTTTGTATGTATATTATTGAAAAATATTTAAACTCCCTAATTATTCAGCCTAACAAAACAACCTATATGATCATGAAAGCTGACATGTATGCCATTATATTTACATTCACTAAATTATTTTTCTTTTCAAATATTGAGAGATCCAAGAAAAAGAAATACGTGTGGAAAACGCCTCTTGGGCTGACTTGGAAATAAACTGAAATAATGGTATTTAATAGTCTTTGACCCATTTGTGTGGTCTTTGTGTTGATTCTGCACTACTACGGTTCTACCAATATTACATGCATATAACTTAATGGGTCAATTTATGTTACATTTACATATTTACCACTAAATATGAAATATTTTAGTACCAGGAACTAGCTTATAGCTTATTTGATTAGTTTATAAGTTTCTTATATTTAAATAAGTTTCGTTTGATAGAACGAGTTTTTTTTTTTAAAAAAAAAAAAGTTCAAACTCGGAAAAATTTTTATTTTAGCTAGCTTATCAGCTAATTTTACCAAACACTTTTATCATATAAGCTAACTTTTATGCTAGAAGTCATAAGATATAAGTTATAAGCTCGAAAATTACTGATAAACTATCAGCTAGCTTATCAGCTAGTTTTACCAAACATAGCTGAAATAAAATGATCATTCTCTCACTCACAAGGCCGGCCCTGGCCTAGGGTGACTTGGACAACAGCCCAGTACCCAATTAGAAAGGGCCCAATTTGAAGGCATTTGTTTTGCCCAATCAATATGCAAATAATAAGTAGAGGAATTTGCACCACACACTATCAAATATATTTTATACTACATATTTACACTTAATTAATATTTATTTGCAAAGATACAAATCATCCCAACATATTTACACATATACTAGAATTCCAATTTAAGTGAACTTGTCTTTTAATTAATGAATGAGCCATATTATGTGTGATTATGGATTAAAATTGATTTTCAATTTTTAAGGGATTGCATTAACTCTCATTCTCTTCTCTCTCATCCCTCCCTATTAATTTATTTTCTTTTCCTCTTTCATCTCTCACTCCTTCGTCCATTTCTTCTTCTTCTTCTTCTTCTTCTTCTTCTTCTTCTTATGTCGTCGCCTCACCCGATGACGCGGGAGGTTGGTTCAAACGCATCGAGGAGCACTGACGAGACTCCACAAGTGTGGTCGAGTTCATGCCTCAGACATCTCCTAACGCAAACCGTTGGAAACATGGTTTAGAAAAAAAAAATCGAGAAGATATTGAAGCCGGGGGTTACGGCAAAACTACAGGTAATTTTCGCCGTGAAATCAACCATATTCAGTCTGACAAAGGCGAAATTCAACAAAATAAGACCCGGCCAAAATTAAAGAAATTCAAATTGTCTGAAGAAGATGCCACAAAGGACCTCAATTTTATCGTTGAAGACGATAATCCAACCGGGAGTGACGAAGTTGAAGAAGATATGAGCTTAGACGATATTGACGAGCATAGGTTGAAACAAAAAAAATAATAAAAAAAATAATCTTGGACAATCTCAACAACCTTATGATGTCGACAGTTGATGTTGCGTTTATGTACAGTATATTTTTAATATATGTTCCTTTCGACACAATATCAATGACCCTACGGAAGTTTACTTGTGAGCAGCGGCGATATACGAATACTTCTGATAGGATCTATTTCATTGTTTATTTAATGTTTATTCATAATTTATGTTTGGTATATTAATAGGTTTTCACGATTTGTTTCAATGTCTATTGGATGTTTTATTGTAGCTTACGTTTGGTGTATCAAAAGTTTTATGTTAACGACGAAATTGACAAATGAGCAAATATATTTTTTTTTGGTTGATTATTGTTTATGTTGCTTTGGATATTTATCATAATTATGTATAGTTTTGTTTTGTTTTTATCTTTAATTGTTGAGTACTTCTTGTGAATGGATATTAGGTTTTTCTGTTTTCAAAATTTATTTGATTTGATGTTTTATTCATAGTTTATGTTTAGTATATTAGGATTTATTTTGTTGAAGACGAAATTGACAAATGAGCAATTTGTTGCTTTTCTTGTTTTTTGGTATATTAAAAAGATTGGAGAAAAAAATTATATCATATAAACCACATCTAGAATAGAAAACAATATTAAAAAATAATTAATGTTCTTAAATATGGTCATAACTATTCAGTACATATATGGATATTCCAAGCCTAGTTATTTTTAGATCAAAAATAAATTAAAATCCATCCAAACCAAATGACAAAGCATGAAAGATTGCCACATAGGATTTCGAAGCGTGCAAATTTGTCACTTAGACTCAGCGCATTCTGAAATTATATATAGGGGATAATTTCCACTTCGTTATATTTGTCAACAACCTCAAGGTGTATTCTTTTGAGATTTCTAGACTCTTTAACTTAGACTTATAAAAGTCTTATGTAGTGTTTGGTTTGAGGGATTTGGAGGGAAGAGGAGGGAGAAATTTAGTTTTCACTTGTTTGGTTGCAAAATTAGGAAGGGAGGGAGAGGAAAGTTTTAAGTAGATTTTCCTCCCCTTCTTCACTTTTTCTCCCCTCCAAAATTGGAAGGATTTGGAGGGAAAGTGTTTTAATATGATGTAAAATGACCATTTTGTCCCTATTTTCATTGTTTTTTATTTTTTTACTATCTCCTATCTTTTTTAAATGTCATTTTAGCTTTATCAACCATTAACCAAATAAAGGATATTTTGGATCTTTTGTACATATTTTTCCATTATTACCCTCATTTAGCTAATAAATACACTACGTCGTTTCATAGTCACTCTTGGGATCTTTTGGACGAACTTGGGATTTATCTGCCATCTGAAGAGTGATTCTAGTCGGTTGAAGCTTCTCCAATCTCAGCTTCTCGAAAACAGAGAGTGGCATCAAGTTGACACCCGCCCCTAAGTCGCACAGCCCTTTCCCGGTATATGATTCTCCAACAGCGCAATCGATATAAAATCCACCAGGATCTTCGCACTTAATAGGACGGTCTCCTTGGAGTAGTGAACTGCTCTCCTCCTTGAGTGTAACCACCTCATGAGCCTCAATCGGGCTCTCCATCTTCTCGTCTGAAGTAACCAAAACCATCTCGACCAATGGTTCCTTTTCTTCTTGCTCATGCACCTCGTTCACCTTAGTCGGGACTTCACCTATCGTCTCTTGGGCATCCTCGGCTTTGCAATCCTCTGGGGTGATCTCCGTATGACTCGGAAATTGGCCCTCTTGCTGTTGACTCTCGACCATCGCGATCATTTGCCCCAAGTGCTGCCCAATCGACTTCATTCGATTCTCCATCGAAGCAGCTCGAGCCTTATTTTTAGCTATCAACTTGTCCATGTCACTCATGACCCTGACGAACGTTTCCTCAAATGACTCCTTCTTCGGTTTGTTCATGAATTTTTGTGTCTCAGTCATAAATGTTTCCGTGGTTCTCATGAATGAGGCGAACGCTTCTTCGAGTGCCGACTTCTTCGGCTCATTGATGACCCCATTGGTCACCGAAAATCCCATTGGTGGCTGTAGAGCATTGTATGGATTGGTGTACGAGAAATTAGGATAATTCTGGTTGCCCGAATAGTACGTGTTACCTCCTTGATATCCCCAGAAATTGTCGTAATTCCGGTCATGCAAATAATTCACGTCCTGGACGGGTTCATACATTGACACCACATTCACCCCAACATTCTCGTTCTTCACCCCTTGCAAGCCGTTAAGCACCAATGTGGCTATTTGAGCCGACAACTCCGAAATTTGGTCTATATTGGTAGTCGTCGACACTCTATTAAACATCGTCTGCTCCACCGGCCATTGGTAGCTATTAAACGCCATCTCGAAAGAAATAAAGAAGAATAGGAAAATATCAGAAAAGAGAAAAAGAAAGAGAAAAAAAATAAAAATAAAAATAATAAAATAAAAATATCTAAACTAATATCTATTCGTCTTCTTCTAATATTAATCAATTCAACAAACAATCCCCGGCAACGGCGCCAAAAACTTGTTCGCTAATTATTTTTGCTATCCGCAAGTGTACGGAGTAGCTATAGGTAGTGGCGAGCAAGGTCGTATTCCACAGAGATTGTAGTTAAATTAATTAAGTACTAAAATAATGACGATTCAATATTATCTAGACTAGTGAATTGAATGATGATTATAAACTAAGAATTAAACTAGAACTAATCTAACTAAAAATAAAAATAAAAATAAACAAAGAAACGAAAGGTAGATTCTAGGCTAAGCGTTCCTCGGAATTAATTCATGAAACGTTTATATTCAAACAAACCTTATTTAATTTTACCAATCGTAGAGATAATCGCTAAATTGATTTCAAACCTTTCTCTCGAACAAGTCAAATCGTAGATATTAATTGTTATCTATCTCCTCTCGGTCTCAAGATGAACAACTAACTCCCATAAGTTCCTAGGATTTTCGTTCTCTCGCAAGGTCCTATCAACCTCTCGGTCTGTTTATTCTCTTACGTTATAAATCTCCCAATTCTAGCAATCAATTATCTCCTCTCGGTCTCAAATCGATCACAAATATGCATTCATAGTGGCCATCTACTCACACAATAATAATAAGCAAAAGAAATTCATAAACGAAAGATAAACCGGAATGAAAGAAATAAAAACTAAATCATAAATTAATCCGAGTACTAACCAATCCTAGAATCTAATAGGTTTAGCTACTAAACATATTCTCAAAACTCAAAATAAATAAATCCATGAGTTCAATGAAGAAGAAAAAGAGAAAAGAAAGAAGAACTATTGTCGCCGTTAGTTCCCGAATCTTCAATCTTGACTTCCTCGAATCCCTCGTGTGTTTCGTGCTTTCTCTAGGCCTCCAATGGTGTCAAAAGTCCCAAAAACGAGTTCCTAAGGCCTCTTTTATACTGTAGGGCACTTCTGGGTCGAAAAAGGGAAGAAATCGCACAAGAATCCTATTCCCCGCAGGTCTGGTCTGCGCGTCACACGAGTCGTGTCACATGCCACACGAGTCGTGTGACTTTTCTCAACATTTCGGCGAACTTTCAGACTCACACGACTGGTCACACGACCGGGTCACACGAGTCGTGTGAGGTCACACGACCCGTGTCACAACCCACACGACCCGTGTGAAAAAGCCGCAGCTGCACTTGTTATTCTCTCAACCCACACGACCCGTGTCACTACCCACACGAGTCGTGTGACCTCTTCTGCACCCGTTTTCGCCGTTTTTCGTCCCGATTCCATTTCCAACGCATTTCCGGGCATATTTCCTACAAAACTAACGACAAAAACACCTCTATCATAGATTAATAAATAACACAAAATGGTGCACAATCACACAATAACCATGACCAAATATCACAATATATCACTCATAATGCATGAAAATATGATGAATGTCAAAATGTCAAACGAATGCACCTTCTTAATATACGCTCCCTTAATCCAATTGATATATATATATATATATATAACATTTAATGAAACATATTTTCATTTCCTCCAAAAAGAGTTACATTTTTTTAATTAATTACTCACTAATCTGCTAAAATCGTTAGACCTTAATATATATATTTTTATTATTTATTTTTTGGATCAGTTACTAAATTAATTCTAAATTTGGTAGCAAAATATTCAAATGTGTAATGGCTAATGTTGGAACTTAAATTTGTTGGCACTTTCAGAGCAGTAACCGCTATATTTGGTTGCATTGTTGGAAGAAAAATATGATTGACACATATATTTTTTCCTAAAAATCAGAAACACCAATAATTTTTTTTATTTATGTTAATTTTCTTAATATATGTCACAAATATATAAATTATTTTATTCATATTGCTAATGTAAACGTTGAATTGTTAAAATAAAAATTTAAATCTCAATTAATTTTGAATGATAAAAATAACTTAAGAAAAAATAATAATTTTTATATGATAGAAGTACATGTCTAATTAATAAATACAAATAAAAATATGTTTTATATCTGTGCAAGTGCACATGATCAAATACTAGTTCTGGTTAGAACAAGAGCTCTCTTCTGCTATACATGGAAAGACTCGACCTTGAGACATGTTATAGAAAGGAGAAACAACTTGGCAAAGAAAAACTGAAAATGTTATGGATTGAACTAGTTTTTATTTGGTTTGTTTTTTAATTATAGTTAATTTTTAAAAAATGTGGTATGGTTAGTTGTTAGTGGATATATTAAAATAATATTTAAAATAAATAATTAAAGTTGATTCGATGTAAAGTAGGAGAAAAATGATTGGAAATGATAGTTAGTTAAAATTATGTGAGTTGATGAATAATGAATTAAAGTTGATGTGATGTGTAAGAATGATTGGTTGATATTATTTAATTATATAAATAATTTTGAAGATAGTGAAGTTGATTAAAGTTGAGTTAAATTTAAGTTTTGATTAGTTTCTTTTGAGTTGAATTGGTAAACAATCACACCCTCGTGGATCAGGCTCATTTATGGCTGATTGAAGATTGGCAAAGAAAAACTGAAAAAGTTAATTTATTAGTTTAGTGTTGGTAACCACTTGAATAAAAGTACGAAAAAGCAAATGAATCATCGGCCAATAAAAACGTCAGTTCACAAAGAGAAAATGTAAAGACACGACCCAAAAATTTGTCAGCTTTTCTCTTTTTTGTTTTTTCTTTTTTTTTTTTTTTTTTTTTTGGGACATGGATAGACAATGAAGAATCGTTATACATTTGTTANGTCTTTTCTCTACTCTTTCTCAGTTAACTGTCAACATGGATTAACTGTCAACATGTATTAGCTTAAAGGATTAAAATAAAAACATATATAGATTAGTTTATGGCGCATGGCTTTTCATTTAAGTCTGATGGAAATTTGTCAGTGCTGGGTTTCAAGTGGTCATCAGGTGATGCGGAAAGCTGAGTTTTACATAAATAAATGGGGAAAGTCCACTTTTGGTCCTCTAGGATATCCAGACTGAGTCCTTATTATGTTTTGGTGTCCAATTTTAGTCCTTAAAACAAAAAAAATAGTCCCTATAATAGGGAAAAGTCCACTTTTGGTCCTTCATGTTTAGGGGTATCCAAACCGAGTCCCTATTATGTTTTGTTGCCCAATTTTAGTCCTTGAAACAAAAAAATGCAATCCCTATAATAGGAAAAAGTCCACTTTTGGTCCTCCATGTTTAGGGGGTATCCAGACTGAGTCCCTATTATGTTTTGGTGCCCAATTTTAGTCCTTAAAACAAAAAAAATGTAGTCCCTTTACCTCAATTTCTGTAAATTAACGGTCTATTTTTGCTCAATAGTGATGTTCTTTATTTTTTTAAAATTTGTTGACTAATGTCAACTTTGACCAAAGAAAAATAAAAGAAAATTTAAATGCTGAAAATATATTAATCAAAAATTAAACTAAAACAAGAAATCGCACTGAATTAAATTAAAATTTTTGCTCGTCTGATTTCTATTTCCCTAGCATTCGCGCTGCGGAGCAAGCTTGGAATCACAGCTACTGCTCTTACATCCATTTTCGGGTCATGCCATCGAAAAAAATTGCAGCTATCAACCCTCTGTGTTATTAACCATTTCTTATCATCAGTCCAATAAACAAGAAGAAAGGGGTATTCCAATTGAAGTTCACGGAAAGTACTTACAGGATATAGAGGGCAACTCAAGAATCTTCTCCCGGGATTATCATCCTTCCAGCATGTAATCAACTTTGCATCCAGCCCACATCTACAAAATACAACACCATTTCCATCCATTTGATCGGATTTAGTCCCTAGGCGGTTAGGGTTTTTTTTTTCTACCTTTTACTGTAGTTCACCATTTCTGCCTTTTATTTTACCTTTTCAGCATTTAAATTTTCTTTTATTTTTCTTTGGTCAAAGTTGACATTAGTCAACAAATTTTACAAAAATAAAGAACATCACAGTCGAGCAAAAATGGACTGTTAATTCACAGAAATTGAGGTAAAGGGACTACATATTTTTGTTTTAAGGACTAAAATTGGGCACCAAAACATAATAGGGACTCAGTCTGGATACCCCTTAAACATGGAGGACAAAAAGTGGACTTTTTTCTATTATAGGGACTACATTTTTTTGCTTTAAGGACTGAAATTGGGCACCAAAACATAATAGGGACTCAGTTTGGATACCCCTAAACATGGAGGACCAAAAGTGGACTTTTCCCTAAATAAATTGGAAGTTTAAAAAAAAAAAAATATTTAATTTGATTTATTGGATAAAGTGAATTAAGATTGAAAAAAATAAATAAGTTCAAATTTGGATTTGGCTTTGAGTTTGTAAATGGATATAATTTAAAATATAATAATCAAAGTTGTAGTTAAAAATATGTGACTAATTTAATATTGGAATTGTTGGAAATTATATTAGTAATGGTTAGTTTTGTTTCCACTCACAGTTTCGTTAAAAACAAAACAAATATCTGACGAGTCAAAAAATAATAATAATAATAATAATAATAATAATAATAATAAATTATCTAATAAAAGTATCTGGCGAGTATTTTTTTTTAAAAAAAAATCCAATCTGTATCATGGAGTGAGAAAATGGAGAATTTTTTGGTATATATATCGATTGGAAACAGATTTTCTCGCTCTTACCACAATCCATATATCATATGGATTGAGAAAATGGAGAATTATTCTGAATATTCAACCAAGTATACTTTGACGGAGCAGTTTACAAACCGACTTACCAAATAATATGCTGTCAAGATTTTGATTGTTGAGCTTGATAGTATTATAATGAATAATGTGTTATCAAGATCACAATTGTTGATTTCGGTATTATTATAATTAAAAGGGTATTAGATGTTTGTCGCTGATTTAAAGAATTTTTATGTCAGTAATATTGTAGTACTAAGTGTAGTTAATGTCACAAATCATGCGTACTTATTGTAAGTAAATCATTTTAGCATTAAGCACGACTTCGTAGGTATTAGAAATCACATTTTAGCAATACGATGACTTGCATAGATATTACAAATCACCACAAAAGGCACACAATCATATCGAGTATTGCATAAATGTAGTGAAAAACCAGATGACGCGTGTTGAATTTAACAAATAACCGAGATAACATGTACGGAAGTATAGTGATTAGTGATGAATTGGAGTTGATCCATCACATAAAATGGTTAGCATGAAAAAACCAAAAGATACAGATTCTTCACCAAGAAACTGGCCAAAATGGAGCAGATTTCAACAAATGTCTCACATTAAATTAGACTTCCCACATTATTTTCCTGTTCTACACAGAAACATACAACCAGGGAAGCTCATAAAACACAAAAAACTAGTTCACTACATTTTTAAGTCCTTATTAAGTGTGTCAAATGATACACTAATTATTACCTGAAATATCTCATGATGAAAACCGAATCCAATAGACTTCCTTCTACAAACAACCAGCAACCCGTCACCTAACATGCAAAAGTCTACAAATAGTATACAGTTCATATCAGAAGAGAAAAACAAAAATACAGAGATTCACCGAGTGTATCCGAATTCTCGCCTCTTTACACCATGAATAAAAAAATAAATAGATCCTGCCAAGACAAGCAAAATTTGATGATCACATCAGCTTGCTGATATTCAATAACACAAATTAGGCATACTTACAAAAACCTCAAAAGACCATCACTTGTAACTGTACCTGCTCAAGCAAACCTCATTCCAGAATTCTAATCCATCGTCCACACAAAACTCGGCATGTCCATCCTCCTCCCAGACACCGTCCGATAAAGATACAGCTTCTCGACAGCACAACTCTCGGGCCTCGTATTCAGCAAACCCCTCTCGTCAATAACCTCGACATTCAGCCTCGGCATCTTTTGGCCAAGCAGCTTGCACGCCCCATAGCTAACCAAGCAAGACGACATCCAAAGGGATCGCATTGCCTCGAGCTTCCGAGCATTCGCCAGCAAGGCGCCATCCCCAAACGGACAATCCCTAATCTCCAGCTTCCTCAAGCTCTCGCAGCCCGAAAGAACATGATGAAGGCCCGAGTCACTTTCTCCAGCAAAGGCTATGGACAGCATCTCGAGTTTCTTCGCATGAGTTCCAATACGCTCGAAAACTCGATCTGTGAGGAGACCGGACATAGAGAGCCGCTTGAGCTCCTTGCAGCTCTCGACAATGGCTCCGAAACCGGCGTCGAGTGGGTCGAGAGTCAGGTGGTCTGGGGCCTGGGGCTCGATAATGCACAGGCGGAAGCAGATTAAGTTAGGTCGGTTTCGGGCAATGGTGACTAATGCGGAGTTCGACATCTGGCGGCAGAAGTAGAGGACGGATTGGAGCTTGGGGCAGTTTTGAGATACGGAGACGAGGCCTTGCTCGGTTAAGGGGACATTTGGTTCGGCGCCGAAAGGATCGGAAGGGAACACGCGGAGTTCTTGCAAGTCCTTGCAAGACATGGAAAGAGCTTCTAGACCTGTGTCCTCGATGTAATCCAGAACCTGCGCGTGTTGTGTTTATTGTTTAACGAGCATTATTAGTCCTTTTTAACTTCTTTTGTGGAAATTTCAGACCTTTGAGAGTTTTGTCCATCGATCAGAGAACTGTAAACTTTAGTCCGGTAATTTTTTTATGCATTTTTTGGATATTTCAGTGTAGTAGAGCAATTTGGGGATGAAAAACACATCAATGTAGTCCTTCAGGAACATAAGTACCACGGAGTAGAGTTGAGGAAGAAAATTACTACCGTGCAAACACGAAGAATCAAATTAGTCAGGCACTCAGAGATAAGGGCCCGCTTTGAAATTAAGAAATGTGACAAATGACACTGCATCAAATTTAGAAAACACTAGAATTCCTGCAGCAGATTTATCTATCATAAATTATACATACCCATAAACGCCGTAGATGCCGGCACTGACAAATAAGCTTAACGAGTTCAGGACTCTGAACTCCAGCGAAGCTTAAGTTAAGTGATGTAATTCCAGAGCAGATTGAATACATGGCCGGAAGATAAGCTGGTACAACATCCCAGAAGCCAGACAAGCCCTTGAGTTGCTTACAGGACGAAAATGCTTCTGTCAAACTTGAGAATACTTCGGACTGGATCTCAGCTGAATACGCACCTGTACCTAATTCGACCAACTGTGGGGCCCGGTGGAGTAGGTTAGGGAGCTTCTCAAGGGGCACAGAACGACTCAGCCTAAGAGTCCTAAGATTGGGGCATCGAGCAACTAGACGCTCCAAGGCAGAGAAATTGACCTCTGAGTCTAAGCAGGAAATGTTGAGACACACAAGAGAAGTGCAGTTATCAGGAAAATGACTAAGCCAATGCCCGCTGATTTCCTCCACATCACAGTCCCTCAAATCTAGTTCTCTAAGATTCCTGTATTGTAGAAAATGCCCAAATTATCAAGACTACTATGAGCCCATCATATATGGACAACGAAAAATGGTACAAGCAGATCTAGAGAAGTACAGCTAGTTGATGCCATATTATACAACATCAGGTACCATATTATGAATGAAACTAATCACATTGAACTTTGAACATTGAATTTTCCAGATACGAGCACAATAGGCATGCCAATCAATTAAATTGCATCATCAGATCGGAAAATGTTCATTCCGAATGCTAAACATACTAATGAAAAACTATTATCGGAGAGATTAAATAAAGATATGAACAATATACCCCTGGAAGAAGCAATGAGTTTCCCGTAGTGCAAAAAATATACTTGCCAGAAATACATTATACATTGAATTGAAATTATCTATCCACGTTCATTCTGGGACTTCAAATTATCCAAAAAAATATTGAAATTGGAAGAAAATGAACTGAGAATACTCGATCCAAGATCAATCAGTGCAGGCTTAAACCTTTATCACTCAAGTGCCAGATTAAACTTTACACTCATAAAATCTCAAGGATACCACATTGGCACAAAATACACATCAAACATTCAACTGGAACACACACAATATAAAAGAAATAGAAAAAACTTGCCATTTCTTGGATCCCATTCATATAAACTTCCCTTAATCGATCCATCAGAAAAAAAACTAAAAGATAGAACAGAATAACACTATGAGCTCATTTGATTTCCAGGAACTGACCTGCAATTAGCAGCAATCGAGGCGAGGCCGTCCGTGGTGAACCCCTCACAAGACGAGAGCACCAAAACCTTGAAATTCTTAAACGATCTCGCAATCAGCTCGAGGCCCTCGTCAGTAACCACCATCCGCTTGAGCCTGATCTCCTCCAGCAACGGATACGCTGCCGACATCGCATTGATCCACGGCTGCACGTACCCACCCCAACCCTCCGGCACGAGATTGAAATCAGCAAAATGCGGCTTCCCCTTCATTTCCAACGCTCTGGCCTCCGGAAACCGACGGATCACGATATCCGGCGAGACCGCGTAGCAGTTCCCGACGAAAATCCGGCGGCGGCACCACCGCTCGATGTCGTACCAGGACTTGCACACGAGCGAAACCGCGTTCCGGTCCTTATCCGAGCTCAGGAACAAGAACACGTGCTCCAGGACCTCCTCAGGGAACGAGTACGCCATGGGAGGTAATTGCAGATCTGAGATTTCTCTTTTGAAAAAAAACAAAATGGCTGAAAATGAGAGTAAGATGAAAGAGGGAATTTTTATGTGTGTTTTAGACCAGATGTGTAACCACTGGTGAGTTTAGAAGTAACTATGGTATGAAAAGAAAAGCCCGATGCTGACACGTGGTGTTGGATGAATCGTGACCGTCTAAAGGTTTTGGGACATTATCTTGTCAAAAAAAGAGAACAGAAGAAAGGCAGATGAAAGAGAGCCTGCGTGTACAGTGTATCTGCGTCTCTCTCCCGTGGTGATAATGGAAAAAATTAAAAAATTGGTATTTTGTATTTGATTGAGGAAATTTGGTGAAATGTTTTATTGTAAAACAAAAATGATTTTTTTTAAAAAAAGAAAAAGAAGAGTTATAAAAAATATTATTCATTTAATACTAAATTTTCTTATTTTGCAACTTGTTACATAAAAGTATAAAACACTTTTTTAAAATTTTATTTTAAACATAATTATTTTTATTTAATATCTCATTAATGCAAGAAAATAAATACAAAATATGAAAAATTATATATTATTTATTTGAATATTGTTATAATATCACTTGTGAGTTGTCCCACATAGTTTATACCAGTGTTCTAAAAGTCGCTAAGTCGAGCGCCTAGCGCCTAGGCGGCGCCTAGTCGGGACCTAGAAATTAATATAAAATACCTTATTTTTTTATTTATTTTAACTTCCTATAAAATAAAACTATCTCAACTTATAATAAATCCACACACCTAAGTCTAAATAATAAGATTAATATATTTTAAGGAAAAATATGAGAACAAAATAATGTAATTAGTATTTAAAAATAAAATAAAAAAGAAATTAAAAAATTGTCGCCGAGCCCGCCTAGGAGCGCCTAGGTCCGCCTATACCCGTCTAGGCACCGTGATGAAGGATCGTGTGTCTCACCAACTCGACTTGCTCGAAACCCGCGCCGACGCCTTGGTTCCTTCGCGATAGGTTGCTAATACGCGCGCCGACGCCTTCGTACTTCGCGGTTTGTGAAAGAAAATCGGTACTTCGCGGTTTATGAAAGAAAATCGGATGTTGGTCCTATTTCTAATAGGATCTTGCTTGTAAATTCAAAAATCGGATGTTGGTCCTATTTCTAATACGATCTTGCTTGTAAACTTACAGGAGTAAACTCCCGAGACAATTGAACATATGTTCGGTTTTAATTAATTCTTCATTGATTATAAAATATAATGAGTACATTGGGTATTTATAAGAAAAACTAGATTTAGTCCTATAAGAACTATAATTCTAATATATGAAAAATATATCTAATCTTAAAGTAACTAAATGTATATCAAGACTTACCAAAATAATTAAAACTCCTAACAAAACTAATTAAACTCCCACTCATACTAACTCACGGCTAACTTGAATAAACTAACAAATGTAACCTAACCGCCACACGGCAAATAAATCCTAACATATCTAAATGTCCTCACGTTACTAACATTATATCAATTACTAACCTAACACTACTACAATTTACGCCACTAATCTAACTAAATAACTAACATCTAATAAACACACTAACACGGCTAATGACTAACAAATACGCCACTAACATACAAACTAATCTAACTTTAATACTAACCAAACTCATAATTAACTAAACTAATAATTCTAGAATCTTTGCTCCTCGGCTCGCACGGCTCGCCTCGTGTGATCGTGCATCACGCCCGCGTACGCCCCCGCGTGCCCGGTCGCGCACTTCATTAGGCCCGTTGCTAGCCCCTCGGCCTGTTAAGCCCCTTCTCGCAAAGCCCTCGCTTGTCCAGCCCACGCAAGTGCCTCGGCCCCGGCCTCTGCATGTTCTCGAGTCCAGGCCCGTTCGCGTATCTACCCGGCACGTGCGTTTCTTTTTGCTCGCGCGAGCTCCTCTTGCGCGTATCCGTTCCTTCACTCGAGGCCCGCATCGTCTAGCCCGGATCTCATCCAGTCCTCGCCATCGCCCTACGGGGTTCTCGTGTCTCGACCGTGCGCGATATGCACGAGTCAGTGCGTGTGTCCGTTCCTTCACACTGAACTCTCATCTGTTGCCCTGGGCCATCCCCAGGCATGTTAACCGCCTCAGCCGCGTACGGGTCGACTTATGTCGTTCTTCTTGTGCTCTTGCGCCTCGCATACGGGCTCGTACCCGTCTTTTAGGCCGTGCACGCGTGGTTTTGGCCTCTTTCTCGGCCTTCTTGGGTCATCTCAGCCATCGGCTCTCGGCGTCCTCGGACCTCGAATGCCACATCTTCATCACACCGCCTAACCGCCTGGGCGCCGAGCCGCCAAGTCCGCCTAGGAGTGCCTAGGGCCGCCTAGCCGCCTGGCCAATTTTTTCTGCCGATTTGTGCAAATCGGAGGCGCCCGAGCACCGCCTAGCGCCTATGCGCCGCCTAGGCCGATTTTTAGAATATAGGTTTATACAGGAAAAATAGGCCTAACGTATAAGCTTAGTGGGATACTCCTCATTTAACTCATTTCACCAATTGGTTTTTGGATGAAATCTCACTTGGGCTTTCATTTGGGCTCACCCTGTTATGGTGCGCTTCACGTATGTGGGACCACACCCGTTTTACTCTCGATTCTTACATGCTATCAGAGCCGACCTCGTGGGTCCTATCGATGACGCACCCGTTTTACCCCCGATTCTTACATGGTATCAGAGCCTACTTATGTGGGTCCTTGCGATGACGTACCCGTGACCCAACTCAGTTGGATTTGGGCTCCTAGACTTGAGATGAAAGATCTTGGTAATGCCTCTTTTATTTTAGGAATTGAAATACACCGAGATCTCTTTCGGGTACATTGGGATTATCACAAAAGAGCTATATCGAAAAGGTTGTCAAAAGGTATGGCATGCAAGTCTGCAAACCAGAAGATACCCCTATTGCTAAGGGTGACAAGTTTAGTCTCAAATAATGCCTTAAGAATGACCTTGAGGAATAGAAAATGCAGAAAATTCCTTATGCTTCAGTTGTAGGGAGTCTTATGTATGTCCAAGTATTTAAACCTTTCGGATATTGCATACATTGTAGGTGTGCTTGGAAGAAATTCGAGCCAGTCAGAGTTAGAACATTGGAAAGCATTCAAAAGGATATCGAGGTACTTACAGAAAACAAGGATTATATGTTATCGGAGTAGAGCTTGAGATCGTTGGATATACCTAATCTGAATTTGCTGAATTCCAAGATTAATCTACGTCGAGCTATATTTTTCTGCTTGGTGGAGAATTTGTGTATTGGAGGAGAGCTAAACACTCTATTATAGTCTACTCTACCATGCCTCCAAATTAATAGCATATTATGAGGCATCCAACCATGGATTATGGCTTCGAAAGTTTGTCACGGGGCTGCGTGTAGTAGATGACATTGAAAGACCACTAAAGTGATTTTGTGATAATAAATTGGTTGTGTAGTACTTGTACTCCAATAACAATAGGATCTCTACGAAGTTAAAACATATTGACATCAAATTTATGTGATAATAAATCGGTTGTGTTATTACGATAAGTGCAATGTAGTCCAAACTCCAAATAATTATATTAAGAATGCTTTTATGACAACATCTTCAATGATTTGTGAATATTTATATATAATTTTATTAATATTTATGTGAACAAAGTAATATTGTATTGCAACTTTTATTAATGTACTATAAATCCAAGATTCTTAGAATCGGATCATGATCGAGATTGATCAAGTTATTTATTCAATGATTTATTAGTTGGACCATAAATCGATTTATTAATATTTTATTATATATATATATATATATCACTTTTGTAATAAATTTATATATAAGTATTAATTAGATATCTAAACAATTGAAAATCATTAAATAATTAAAATAACTAACAAATGATTTATAAATCTCTATTTTATTTAAATATTTATTTTAATTTATATTAAAATAATTTAATGTAACAAAATTTATTTAAAAAATCATACTGATTCTACAAATCCGATTGTTGTTAATCGGTTCTCTAACAACGCTTTATTGAAGCTAACCAGAACAATCAATAAACATGTTTTCAATCCATCCAGTCAGACGAGTCCGTTATGTATTTAAAAACAATAAATAAATTTTATTAATATTATTTATAGATTAAATTTATAACACAATCCCGCAGGAGAGAAGGTTTTTATAGAGCTAATATTATTTTTCGTGTATTGCACGACGACATATTAGTATTGATCAAATCATCATACTTATTCTCAAGAGGCTAAGAAGAGAAAAAAGCCCAACTTTTTTGCTTAAGGCCCAATGAAAGAATGGACTATTAGTACCGCCCAGGCCCATTTAAATACATATCGACTGTCGTTCAACTTAATTTTAAGTTTTTAACTTCCCATTCATTATTTTGTTTATATCTCTGCATTGAAATCTGTTAAACCCTAAATTCACATTCTCCTCCTTCTCCGCCGCCGCCTCAACAGTCGCCGGAGGCTGACTCTATTATCCAACAAGCCATGCCGAAGGTGAAAACGAACCGGGTTAATTATCCGGAAGGATGGGAGCTAATCGAACCCACGCTCCGCGAGCTACAAGCGAAGATGAGGGAGGCCGAGAACGATCCACACGACAACAAGAGAAAATGCGAGGCCCTTTGGCCGATTTTCAAGATCGCGCATCAGAGGAGCCGGTACGTTTTCGATCTGTACCACCGGAGGAAGGAGATATCGAAGGAATTGTACGAGTTCTGTCTGGATCAGGGGTACGCGGACCGCAACCTGATCGCGAAGTGGAAGAAGCCCGGTTACGAGAGGCTTTGCTGCCTGAGGTGTATGCAGCCAAGGGACCATAACTTCCAGACGACATGCGTTTGCCGAGTCCCGAAGCATCTGCGCGAGGAGAAGGTCGTGGAGTGTGTGCATTGCGGCTGTGGGGGCTGTGCGAGTGGGGATTGAGGATTGGTCGTGGGTACTGTCAAATTTCATCTTGGAATAGGTACTGTTTTTACCATTCATTGAGTTGTTTATTAAAACCTTCACGTACCCTTTCCGAATAGAAACCTCTGATGATGTGAGTATTTGTGGTGCCTAAGAAGATTGATTTCTATCTTAAAGAAGACATTTTTTTCTCCTTTTGTAGTTAAGACTGTACGATGCGTGTTTAAAAAACGATTTACTTATTAGTGAAATTTCTATTTTGAATGCATTTGAATTGAAGTGGACATGGCACGTTTTCTTTTGCAAACAAAAGGATAGGAGCTTTTGGTTTTCATGATATTATGTTATATATAAACCCAAAGAAATAACTTCTGCATCGCACCATCTCAAATAATTATGTTATTGACGGTTAACATTTTCTTCGTTAGATAGGTACTTTATTCTAATTGAATCTATTTTAAATTTTACCGTTCATCTTGGAGCAAGTACGAAATTTGCCATTCATTGATTTTTTTTAAGCCTTCATGTACTAGGGTTTGTGTTCAAATTTTCCGAATAGTAACCCCTGATAGTATCTGTAGTGACTCGGAGGATTGATTTCTATCTTAAAGAAGACATTTTTTTTTTTCTCGTTTTGTTGTTTGACTGACTGGACGTTGGTTTTGAAAAAAAGATTCATTTAGTAGTGAAATTTAGTCTTAGAATGCATTTGAGTTGAAGGGGAAATGGTGGCTTCTACTTTACAAACAGGAGGACAAGAGCTTTCGGTTTTCAAGACCTTAGTATGTTACATATAAACCAAAAGAAATAACTATGAAAGCTCAGGACATTAGTTTCTTATATATAAGCTGAAAGAAATAACTTTGGCAATGTAAGAACCACCCTAACTAATTATATGTTATTGACGATTTCTTTGTTAGATAGGTACAGTATTTCAATTGAAAGTCTATTTACGATCTTTTAATTGGTTGGGCTAATATGTTAAAAAATGCCAGTGATGACAAGAGTATTGGCAAGAGCTCCAGCAACAAAAAAATGCGCATCCATGGTAGTAACCATGGTGTTGTTGTTGCTATGATGAATGTGCCAATATGCTAATCTGAGGCCTTCTATAACTTGGTTTTATATACACTATCTGTTTCTTTTCTCTCCAGAATTCATTTGGTTTCATTTATTTTTTCTTTATTTGAGTTGATTTATCTTGCAGTGTCAAGTCTTGAANTTAAATGTCATGCTACCCACTCAAATAATTATTCAGGAGTAAATGGCTCCTTAGATAATACAGTCTAATTTTGCCTAATAACATTTGAGACAGATTGTCTGTTGTGTTCCAAATGCTATGTCATAATTTCAATTTCAGTTGTTTACAAGCTTCAGTTCATTTCTTATGGTTCCAGGTCGCGAAGAAAGTTCTGTTTGTGGCGGCCTTGGTTCTCGCCTACATCCAATGTAACACTGAGCATACTAATCTTATACCATCGAAGTTTGTATTATTATGGACCACCAAGTACATTTTCACTTGGTCCCCTCTTCTATTTATGGGAGGCTGTCCCTTTTTTTTTTTTTAATCAGGCTATGTGAGGCTGTACTTGATGAGCATGTAATGGTTCTTATTTGACCTTCAACTTGAAAACGACCAATGGAAATTGTATTGGTAGGATATGGATTTGATTGAGGCACAAAAATGAATTTGCTTGTGTCTTATATTCTTGTAATTATGGTCCTAATGGTTGATTGGGTTTCTGTTCATTGTTTTTGAACTAGGCAAGATGTATGGTCAACAAAGAAATCCATTTGTGGCAGCATATGGTCAGCTTCACTCAGTTATCTTCATACTAAAACTTAAAATTAAGGATTGTATTTGATATTACCTTAATGTAAATTTGCTTGACAAAATTCTTGCTATCTTCCGTTATACCCATTTGCTAGGCTTGTTCCCAAAATACCTTGTTCGTCAAGGGATGCCTATACTCCATATTTAATTAAAAAAAAAAAAAAGCTCAAAGGGTCAAAGGGGAAATTATAGTCTTCCTTCTCTGTCATTAGATTATATCATAGAGATACTTTTTCTCTCTGTCCTTCAAATTAAACAGCAAGGGAAATAGAAACTGACCAAACAAATGGCTTCATGATGTCTACAATGAACTTTCATAAATCAACATAAAGACAGTAAACTTCAAATCTTGGTTTTGCTCGTGTACAGCCACCAACATTGTTCCATATTACAAAATCATCATATGCAAAATAGTACATAAACCATCCACAATAACTTAAATAAACAACTCGAAAAAACACCCGCTGTAGTCAACCGAGAGTAACATCACTATCAAGTCAAATCACACCATGAAAAATAATCTCCATCAATGACATCACTCGCAAGCGATTTTCGTATCAAAACTGCTAAGACAAATCGCAAATGCCTGAAATGCCGAAATCGGATACTGATAATCCATAGTAAAGATATCCTTCCCAACCTTACCAAACTGAAGAATAACATTATTATCCTGCTCCTGCCCATCACCTCGATTATTCTCCACCGAAGCCACCAATTGGAAATTCTTGACAGAAGCAACTGTCACACGCCCATTGAAGTTAAGGCACCAGCACTGAAGCTGCTCGTGCCACCTAGGCGCCTTGTTCTTTAAAACCAGCGCATCATCTTTGGGCCCCACCAGTGGCCCGGCCCGGAAGCTATCGGCCCGAGTTGACTTTGACCGGAAAAAAGGGAGGGAAGAAGGGAAAGATTCGAAGTTGCCAGGAACAAATGCAGTTTGCGTGGGGGCCACGCCATCAGGCTCGACTGCCGATGCAGGTATAGCATCCATGATGCATTGCATTCGTCTTGGTCCCCTGTTAGGGGAAAACACATTATTTTTTTGTAATTTAGTAATTTTTGGAAGAAAAGCTTAAAACTCTAGTCAGAAGCACTAATGCATGAAGATGTGAAATTGGACATTAGCTAGCAAAGAATTTAATAAAACCTTTTTTGTTTTACCGCCTTTTTCCGTTACTTTTGTATTAATCAAACAATTATATACAACAACAACAACAACAACAACAACAACAACAACAACAACATACCCAGTATTATATTCCCAACAGGTTGGGGTCTGGCGGGTCAGTTGTACGCAGACCTCACCCTTGTAATTATACAAGGAGGCTGTTTCCGTAGCGACCCAAGGTGCATTGCGCCGTTTGATATAATTTTTTTTCTAGAAACTTCTATTAGTGAAGAAGCACTAGAATTTAATTGAGCCATTTTGATCTAGTCCATTATTAATCAAACAATTATAATTATATATTTTACTTATTTTATTATATAATTGCTACTATTAATGTTATTCTATTTCAAAACTTTTTTCAAACTATTTATTTAAAATTATTGTTTCTTTTTTTTATCAGCTCATTAAGCAAGTTTTATTTATTAAAATTAATTAATTATTTTTATGCCATAACCAAACCCTTTAAAATTTTGTACACAATTGATAATATTAATTTCAATATTGTTTTCTCCAATTAATTGCCATAATCAACCAAGATTGCATAAATTTAAAGATTAATATGTAAGTTATCCAAAAACGCACCACACCTAAAATCGGGTCAAGTTGGCCTTTTTCAAGTACTTCATTAATGAAAGACGCATTCAAGTCAACCTTACCCTTTTAGCAACTCTCATGTGATATACTCATTATCTAACTTATGATTTTTAACAACAACATACCCAATACATTCCCAACAGGTTGGGGTCTGGGGGGTCAGTTGTACGCAGACCTTACCCTTGTAATTATACAAGGAGGTTGTTTCCGTAGCGACCCTTTGCGCCGTTTGATATATTTTTTTTTTTCTAGAAACTTCACTAATAGAAATAGAAGAAGCACTAGAATTTAATTGAGCCATTTTGATCTAGTCCATATTAACAATGACTCTTCCAGCTCCATTGACAATGGACAAATAACTTATGATTTTTAAATTTTACATAAATAGATATATATTGTATAAAATTTTATTTGCATTTGTGCATGTGCACATGATCGAATACTAGTGTTTTTTTAAGCATGTGTGATACATTAATGCCCATCTACCGACTACCATTACCAATTTAGAGAAAAAATAACAGCCGCTCGTTTTATCAACTCCTATTAAAAAGGGAAGATTAATTTAATCACCTTGAACCCAGAACATTCAGCTCATATGATATGTGGACCACTGGGAAGTTGCCAGCAGGGACTTTAGGGGATATTTGCCTCAATCCGACTAATCTTGTCGAACGAGATTTGGTTACTTTAGCTCCAACGTTTGGTGGCTGGGCGTCATAGATGGTGAACTTGGTACCCAAGAAATTAGACCTTACACAGAAGTAATGAGAAAATATTATATATAAAACAAAATCACCCATAAAGCCTTTTTAAGTTGGGGAAATAATTTCGATACCTCAATTTGCCAATGTAGTTATTGCTGCCTTTTGATACATCGTCAGCATTTAGGGATATAATGTAGTCCGTGTAAGTTGGGCGTCGACATCTTCGGGCAGCAAGAAGGAATTTCCCATCATCATTAGAAGCTGGTGAAGAAAAAAATTAAAAAAAAAAAAACAAATAAAACAGAGAACTATGTATATTGAATCATAAAATTGCAACAATAACCTATTCAGCAAGAAAGAACAATGAAAAAGTTATGATCTTTACCTTGGCTCAAATTGAGGTAAAGGTTATAGGTTTGAGTCCCACGATTCCGCTTAATGAAGCACTGTATTACGGTGTTCCTAGGACCAGGCTGTAAAAACACCCCACAAATTTATTAAAGCACAACTCGAAGGGAGACAAAAACAAATAATAGAAGCTAATATAACGGTAAAAATAACAAGACTGAGATGATCCATTTACTTTTAAATGGAAAAATGCACAATGAAACTTATATTTTCTTGTATCATAGGCACGCTAACAAAAACTTAAGTATTGTCAAAACAAAAACCATGCTGCCCTAAATCCCAACAAGTTATACAAAGCCAAAAA
>BKCP01004650.1:695289-705929 GCA_008636005.1 Striga asiatica | reverse complement strand
CTAACGGAACGATCGTCCCCACCGGCCACCATTTACGTCGCCGACCACTTTTTCAAAAATTCGTCGGCCACCATCTCCGTCGCCACCTCCGTAAAGCTCAGCCCGCCACCTCTGTGAAGTTTGGCCCGCAGTCTCCGACGGCCATAGCGGGCTCAAAATCTAAATACCCATCAAACAAACAATCTTCCTCTACCTCGGATCCAAGAAATAAGGTTAGTCTTGTAAAATAGGATTTTAGTGCTTTCTTTTCCCAAAATTTTGATTTGGTTGTAGAATTCGAATTTTTTCATAATTAGGGTTTTGACTATCTATTTGGTGGTAATAACTTCGAATTTGATTTATGTTTCATCAATTACGGATTTTATGGATAAGTTAGGATTCTTTGCACGATCTAGGGTTCTTTGCATGAATTTTAGGGCTTGTTTACTGCTTAATTTGTTGATCATCTTGATTTTCTATTTAGGAGATTAAGGTATTTTCTGTTGGAATTCAAATATTATTGTTCAATACATTCTTAGCTATTTGTATTCTTTCTTCCTAGTTTTCTTTCCTCTTTGTGTGATGGTTGTCTTTTTTGTTTTTTAGTTTGTAAATAAGCTGGTGTGCTGTTAGTTGTGTGGATTAGTTTGTTGCTTTAATTTTCTGTTTTTGGAGTGCTTATAGTTTCGGTTGATTTTTTTTCAACCTTAGGCTTGATAGAACTACTCTATTATGTTGTATTAGAGTAGTGTGAACTGTAATCCTTTGATTTCCGAATGTATACTATTCGCAAAATATTTTTACTACCTGCAAGTGTACGGTATAGCTATAGTAAGCGGCGAGCAAGGTCGTATTCCACAGAGATTGTTGTTAAAATAATCAAGTACCAAAATATTGACTATTAAATATTATTTAGACTAACTCAAATTAGAATGGTGATTTTATTCTAAACTAATGAATGATTGCAAAATAAATTCTAACACTAATGAAGGCTTGTTCTAAGATAAATCAAGAATGAGAAAATAGATTCTATGCTATGCTTTCCTCGGGATTATTCTAGCAAAGATTTCTTATTCATTCAAACCATATTTAATTCTACTAATCGTAGGGATAATCACTAAATTAATTTACACATTTCTCTCGAACAAGTTAAATCGTAGATATTAATTGTTATCTATCTCCTCTCGGTCTCAATATGATCAACTAACTCCGTAAGCTCCTAAGATTCTAGTTCCCTCGCAAGATTCTATCAACCTATCAGTCTGTTTAGTCTCTTACGTTATGAATTTTCTCAATTCTAGCAATCAACTATCTCCTCTCGGTCTCAAGTCAATCACAAATATGCATAAATACGGGCCCTATATTCACACAATTCATATAAGCACAAAAAATTAATAAACGGATGAAAAACCGGAATGAATGAATAAAATTACTTCATAAAATAATAATCCGAGTACTCATAAATCCTAGAATCCCAAAAAGGTTTAGCTACTAAACATATTCTCAAAACTCAAAATAAATAAATCCATGAGTTCAATGAAGAAGAAAAAGAGAAAAACAAAGAAGAAATATTATCACCGTTAGTTCTCAAATCTTCAATCTTGACTTCCTCGAATTCCTCATGTGTTTCGTGCTTTCTCTAGGCCTCCAAAGGTGTCAAAAGTTGCAAAATTGTGTTCTCCAAGTCCCTTTTATATATTGGTTGAAATAGGGAAGAAATCGCGTCAGAATCCTAGTCCTTGTTTAAGTGGTCTGCGCGCCACACGGCTCGTGTCACATAGCCACACGAGTCGTGTGACGTTTCTCCAATTTTCGCTAAACTCCCAAACTCACACGACTGGTCACACGACCCGTGTGATGTAACACGACCCGTGTGCCGTAACGAAACGTCCCTTTTTCCTCATCCACACGACTCGTGTTACTGTCCCACACGAGTCGTCTGCCTCAACTGCACCTGGTTTTCGTCGTTTTTCGTCCCGACTCCATTTTTAACGCTTTTTTGGGCATATTTCCTGCAAAACTAACGACAAAAAGTACCTCTATCATAGATTAATAAATAAGGCATGATGGTGCACAATCGAACTATAAACACGGCCAAATATCATAATATATCACTCATAATGCATGTAAATATGACGAATGTCATATACCACACTTTGGTTCAAAAATTATTTTTTGTACATTTGATTGTTTTATTGTGTTCAAAACAACATTGTGGCAACTATTTAGCATATATGATATGTTTGAAAAACTATTTTGTTTTATATTTTCGTGGTAGGGTAATGAATTAAAATCGAGGTGTTCGCCTGCATATTTCAAATATGTGATGAACAAGATAATTGTTGTTCTTGCAGACGCACATAAGCAGGCTTTACAAAAGAGTCTGTTTTATTTTTTTGAGTATGCTTGACTTACCCATAACCCATTCCAGAGAAGCCAACACGTATCAAGTTAATTGAATTTTGCTAATCCAAGTAAAATTTATTAAAGAATTTTAAGTCAGTATGTATCAAGTTTGGATTGATATCCGATACGATAGAAAATAAATTGACAAAAAAATAAATATATTTTTCTGGGATAAAACTGTGTTTTTAAAATTAAAATTATTTTGTAACGGAATAGATGCATATGCATTTTTTTTTATATCAATATATATATAACAAGAATTAACATTTATCAAAATTAGTAGGTCAATTTATGGTCAAAGTCTGATTTGCATTAATTATTTTCGAAAAACGGCAAGTTTTATGTTCTTTTCACACGCCTCATTAATTACACCGAATTAATTATCATAAATTCATTTCATATGAGCTGTTTTTGTTACACGCCATTGCATTAATTTCGGCCTAATAAATAGCGAGCATTAACTGCAACAGATAATATGGAATCTTTATATATATATATATAATTACTAGCTAATAGAATTTAATAAAACCTATTTAATTTTACCTATGTGGCAATTTAACAATTTTTCCTCCAAAAACCGTTACATTTTGATGTATTTAATCTTTCATTTAATCATTAAATAATTAATACTCATCACTTCAAAATTACAAAAATCATTTTAAACTTTTGATTAATGACAGTTGACCATATAATGTGTTGACCGTATAATGTGATTAGATGTTATTATTGTTGTTACATTTAATTTTTTTTTTTTTAAAATAAAAAATATATTTGAAATTCCTAAATAAATAATAAATAATTCACAAATAAAAGACGTACCAAAATACACATTACATCCAATCAGATAAACGCAATTTAAAAAAAAATATTTCAATTCTTTTAATTGTACATTTGGTCTGCAAAAAAGTGAAAGAAAAATAATTAATCACTATATGTACAGACTCACAATAATTTATTTATATTTGTGCAAATGCACATGTCAAATACTAGTAAATCCTTCTTTCATGCCATTGCATTAATTTTTTGACAATTTGGACTCAACTTTTCCTTTTTTTGTGGAGGGATTTATTTCACTGTATATGATTGATGCAAATTCTTTTTTATGGAATCCAAATCCGTACAATACACTAATATCCGTACAATACACGTAGTATCTGTTGTAAATCTGCCAAAAATAATTTAATATATACTGGTATAAATTTATTGAAAATAATTTAATATATACTGGTATAAATCTGCAAAAAACTAATTAAAGATTAATTTAATATATAATGTATCTATACTTATATAAAGAGGCCATCCCATTTACTAGAATTAGTAGGAAGAAAAGTCAAAGGTAATTAATGCATTCTATTTCTATCAATTAATTTTTATTTAATTGTCTTTCCCATAAAATCGGTACAAAAAGAAATGTACGTAAAACAAAAAAAAGGCATATTTGATCAAATGATAAAATCATGATTTTACCAAAAATAAATCAGATGTCAAACCTAAATTGAAGGATTTTGTTGTCTATATAGATATTGATTTACGTACATCAATACATTTAATATTTATAATTTGTGTAACGTATATTTTTGATTTTTTTTTTATTTCAAAATATGAAACGTATATTTTTGATTTTTTTATTTTATTTTTAAAATTTAGAATTTGCCTTATTTCTTCTAGAGATCGTGTATATATTTAGATATTTACATTATTTATATTTTTTAAACAAATTAATTTTTATGATTGCTTTTTTGTACATGTTTATTTTATGAGAATGACGAATTGTCCAATAATCAAACTCATAATGTTGTGTACAAGGAGGTCTTTAATAATATATGATTGTTTCTTTGTCAAATAATATCTTATTGTACAATTTTCCTATGTATCATAAAATTTTTATTTAATATTGTATCTTATAATATAATATTTCCCAAATAAATATATTCCGTGCCTCGTACGGGTCACGTACTATATATATCTCATACATTTTTCTTTATTCATGTATATAATTATAAGACTGGATAAATAGCCTTAAAATTGTACCCCGTGCATTGCACGGGCTCTGCACTAGTCTGAAGCAACATGAATCATTTCTTGAATTAAAAGAATATATAAGATTTTTCTTTTTCAATTTGTATGCATTCCTTTTTAAGAAGTCTGAAAATCTTATTCTCTTTTTATATATATAGCTATAGATATAGAAATCTGATTCCTGGACTCGGGCTTATTCTCTCCACTTGTAATTGGGCCTACACCACCCAAAAAGTCCAGCAGGCCACGGCCTAGGAATATCACCTGATTCCTCCAATTTTAGTGTACTCTGGCAGGAAATTGCAGCCCACTTTCCCATTTCCCGTCTCCACTTTCGCGGCATTTAAACTCTCATCTGCCTTAGCTTACTTGCTAAGCCTTTTTGCTTCTCTTCACAGGCAATTTTCATCGCTCACTCTTGTCTCCGTTTTATTTTTCTTCCCTTTTGAAATGGGTTTTGGNAGTGTGATGCAACTTAAATTTTCCTGCTCACGCTCGTACTACATCTTTATTGCTTGGCTTTGTTTTTTGTTCATAAGTTTAGTATGTTTAGTTGGGCTCTTTTTCAGTTATTAAATTTTTCATTTTTGTCTGAAGCAGAAGTAAGAAACAGAAACTATTATGGTCAGCGGTTTAGGATCTGTGTTGGGGGGGTTTGGAGGTTCGAGCTCTGAACCTCATCAGGCTTCGGTTGATTCCATAACGCTGTTCGTTACCCTACTCTGTGCTTGTATTGTGATTGGTCACCTACTTGAAGAAAATCGATGGATCAACGAGTCGATAAATGCTCTTTTCATAGTAAGTAATCATCTCCAATTTGGGCTTTGAAGGTGCTGATGGAATGCATGCTAGGATTTATAATTCTTGTTGTTGTTGTTGTAATATTACTATTATCTCATATGGTATATTGTTTTGTTGATCACAAATTCTACTTATATCCTGAAATATCTTGCTTTTATTTATGTTGTTTTTTTGAAGCATGGCATTGTTTATCTACATATGTGACTGCGTTATGTTGGTTCAGCTATGTTGTAAATCAAAAACGACGTCTTGGTGGCAGGGTTTGGGTACAGGAGTGATATTACTTTTGGTGTCTAAAGGAGGGAATTCACGAATCTTGGTATTCGATGAAGAGCTCTTTTTTATATATCTCCTGCCACCTATTATTTTTAATGCTGGGTAAGTCGTATGTATATCTTCCAAGCTTTCTTTGGTTGTTTTTAAGGTTTGGTGATCACCTGTGCATTTTTGGTGCCACTTGAAGAAGTAATAGATCATGGTGTTTACCTTTTGAGTTGAAATGTTGAAACTCAGGATATATTCAAATTTGTTTCCCTTTTTCTTGATAGTGTTAATTAGTAGGGGAAACAAATTCTGAGAGTACCTTTTTTTTCCATCTTTTATGTTTTTACCAGGTTCCAGGTTAAAAAGAAACAATTTTTCAGGAATTTCATGAGTATTATGTTGTTTGGTGCTGTTGGGACAATGATATCCTTCAGCATCATATCGTTTGGTATTTTTTCTTTTCTTTTAAATTTTTGGATATTGATATGCAATGAATTTTATTGAATGCTGCTTACATTATAACTTTGATATTATATGAGCGTATAAATTGCTATTATCTCTTTATAGTTTTGGCTAATTATAACTGGACCTTAAAGAGAAGTATGCTTTTCTGCAACAATGATAACAATATAAATAAAATTAATAAGAAGAATATCACAATTATCAAGTTTTGGCCAATTCACACGCATAGATGTGTTAGTATCTTAGTATGTGTTCATTCTTAAAGCGTTTGCCTCAACATTTGTTTGTTCTGTTGTATGGCTTGCAACTTAGCACAGAACTAACTTTCGTCTCTGACCATTTCAGGTGCAAAACTGTTATTCGAGACTTTGGATATGGGCTATCTAGAGCTTCGAGATTATCTTGGTAGGTCCTTCCTCTTCACAGCTCATTGTTATTTTTTTTTTTTGTTTTTGCAATATTTTCATAAATTTCTGTTTGACCACTATCTATGCCCTCCATTTTCCTGGCATGTGGAAGGCAAACACCTGATACTTGACAGAACACTAATAGGTTAACCGGAAAAGAATTTCTCCATTCTCAATAATGCTAACTCGATGGAAACATGTGGATGGTGTGCCTATATGACTATATTGGGTTTAAGCAGTGATGTTGCTAGAGAATTTAGTAGTGGGATCAACTTCTAAGTGATAGTATTATGTTATGTCTATTTCTTAATTCCCGAAGCCTAAAAAAATCAAATTCATCTCTCAAAATGTGTACACAGTGTTACAAATTGTTATGCTGGATAAATTCTCTCTCTCTCTCTCTCTCTCTCTCTGCCTCTGTTGAATCATATTTGATATATTTAATAATGGTCACATCATTTTCACAGCTATTGGGGCTATCTTTTCAGCTACAGATTCTGTGTGCACTTTGCAGGTGTGAATAAATTTGCAATACTCATTTTGTTCTTTACGAGAAGCTGAAATAGATGTCTGACAAGCTAAAGGGTTCCTAGAGACTGACATTGTTTACCTGATTGACAGGTTCTTAATCAGGATGAGATGCCTTTGCTCTACAGTTTAGTGTTTGGCGAAGGTGTGGTGAATGATGCAACTTCTGTGGTGCTCTTTAATGCAATTCAGAAATTCGGCCTTTCAGATCCTGACTCGAAAATTGCCTTAAAATTCGTTGGCAATTTCTTCTCTCTATTCGTAGCCAGCACCCTTCTTGGGGTTTTGGTAAGTTTTCTCCTAATTTATTCTGCTCACTATTGCATGTATGGGTCCTCTTGAATTTTGTACTCGTAAATTTTTAAGAGGGGGAAGAAGATTTTTGAGAATTCGCCACATCTTTGTCTTATAGATGTTTGATTTGTCATCACTATCTTCTCTTGCCATCTTTCGCGAGAACTTTGGTGAATTTCTATAACCAGCATGTCCGCCTGGTTTAAATCTTTTGTTTTTGACTGATAAATGCAGATTGGATTGCTTAGTGCCTACATTATCAAAAAGTTATACTTTGGAAGGTACGCAAAGTCTGCAAACTGTTCGGCCTTAAATTTTTGCACTAGATTTCAATTTTTAACTTCTAAAAACTTAAAATAAGCTAAATAAAAAGAAATGTGTACGGCTTCCCTTGCCAGTGTTAAAAACACTTACTACTTGAGATATTTGTGCTAACATTTGAATTTCATTCAGGCATTCAACAGATCGTGAGGTCGGTTTAATGATTCTCATGGCCTACCTTTCGTATATTTTAGCTGAGGTTCATTTTACTTCTTTTCTAAATTTCTAATATGTATTTCCACAGTAAGTCTTTAACCATGGCCTCGGTAAGTCAGTAGTTACTATTACTGATCATATCACTGTTCTCCTCTTGCAGCTCTGTGACTTAAGTGGAATTCTTGCTGTATTTTTCTGTGGAATTGTTATGTCGCATTACACCTGGCATAACGTCACAGAGAGTTCTAGAGTTACCACCAAGTAAGGAACCTAGTAAAGAAAACAGAAAACCAAAAAAAAAAAGGAAAGGAAAAGGAAAAGGAAGGAAGATTTGGCATAAAATTAGTAAAAAAATTTACGTGTATTCTTGTTTCCTGCAGGCATGCCTTTGCTACATTATCATTCATTGCAGAGACATTTATCTTCCTTTATGTTGGCATGGATGCATTGGACCTTGAAAAATGGGAGCTCGTGAGCAACAGGTACGAAGCAGGAAATTATTCTTGGTTTTTATCTTCTTCTATAAAATATGCTTAAAAATCTGTTAATGTTGTACTCATTTTCACTTTATTTATGATTTTTTTTCATAATACTCCCTGTTTTATTCCTCTTGTGAAAATCTCTGCAGCCCGGGGAAATCTATTGGTGCAAGTGCAGCTCTATTTGGACTAGTCATGATCGGGAGAGCATCGTTTATTTTCCCTCTCTCCTTTTTGACAAACTTTGCTAAGAAGTCTAAGGGTGAAAAACTCAATTTGAAACAGCAGGTGAACTTTGTTTTCTAAAAAAATATGTAGTTATGTATTTAGGTGAATAATAGATTAAGAAAAATGATACAAAACCACAGGTTACAATATGGTGGGCTGGTCTTATGCGAGGTGCTGTTTCGATGGCGCTGGCTTACAATCAGGTGAAAATGTAGAGGAGATTTTTTCCCGCCCAAAATCTTGAAATGGTTGTATTAAACAAGAGAAACCTGAATTTGTGTGCATTTGCAGTTTGCGAAATCTGGGCACACGAAGCAGCCGGGAAATGCAATCATGATTACGTGCACCATCACTATAGTACTTTTCAGCACGGTGGTAAGAATAAGAAACATCCTTCACTTCTTTCAATTGTTCGAACACTTCTCTAAAAGAAAAAGGGTATTATCAGTTTTGTTTCAAAACATGGCACACATGTTACTCAACCAGGATAATTTTTTTTTTCAACCGGCAATAGTTTAAGGCTATGTTTGGTAAAACTAGCTCATAAGATAGCTAATAACATATAAGTGAATTTCAAGCTTATGGCTGAAAAGTTAGTTGATATGATAAAAGTGTTAGTTAAAATTAGTTCAGCTGAAATAAAAATTTCAGCGAGCTTATTTGAAAAGTTTACCAAAGAAACTTATGAGGCGAAAAAGTTCGTTCTACCAAACCAAACTTATTTGTATGCAAAAAGCTTATAAGTTAACTAAATAAGTTATAAACTAGCTTATGGTGCTTACCAAACACACTCTAATAGTCGTCTGTGAGGTTTGTCAAATATAATAATATTTATAACCCATATGATACAATCATACAATAATACAATTGCATATCAAAATATCAATACTAGCTATTAATTAAATTAATAATTGACAGATATATTTCTTTCTCAATTAGGCATTTGTAATAATTTTGTTATTTTCAATGAGAATTGATATAGAAATTTATTTTTATTTATAAAGATATTGTCAAATACTTCGTGGTGAATCGGTGACACGTGTCACCACACACGATAGCAGTAACTCTTTAATCACATAAATATATATATATATATATATATTTAATTTATATCATATAACATTGCATATGATTGGTAGATAAATTTATTTTCATCTAGAATATTAATGATTTTGTTAGTTATTCCAATCACCACGATTGATTGATAAATTTTATTTTTACCGATAAAAGTAGATATTTTTGTTTTATATGCAGTATGAATATCAAACCCAAAATTGTCAAAAGATAATTAATTTGATATATCGTGAAGGAAAAATACATAACAAATCAAAACATATCAAGTTATACAAGATAATAAAAAATCTTTATATTATCTTAGTTTTTTTATAATTTTAAAATCCCCAGTCCTATATGAATATTCCCAACTTATTTGAAAGTATAGATTGTTGACATATAGTAGAACAAAAGCATAAAGCTCTCTAAATTTATACAAAGGGAAAGCTAGATTCTTGAACTCTTCTATATTTGACTGAAAATAAAATAGCACTCTCTCTTGATTACTCGGTGAGAATGCACAAAATACTACCTTTCCGGATTACGTTTGAAGTTGTTGAGCTAGCTTTGTGATTCAAAACATCACGGTTACTTTCATTTCATAATTAACTAACTCTTTGGGAAGGAATTAAGTAAGCGATGAAAAGCTATGTTTGTGTTCAGGTGTTTGGACTGTTAACTAAGCATCTTCTGAGGCTGCTCCTACCTCCATCAGATGTTTTATCCGAACCTTCGAGTCCAAATGCTATTACACTGCCTTTAATAGTGAATGGTGAAGAATCGGGAGATAATGTTGTTGGGCCTACCAGAAGCCTACGCAGGCTTCTAAACAGTACGGTCCATTACTATTGGAGGAAATTCGATGATGCTTTCATGCGCCCGGTTTTTGGCGGCAGGGGATTTGGTGTATGATATTCGAAGAAGATAATTAGTAGGGACCATAACTATAGGTTTATGGTGTTGTGGCCTTTGATACAAGTATAGTTTTTGTAGTTGACACACACCTACACACATATATTGTATTAAATGTGACAAAGTATGTACTCTTTACAGTTGAGGGATTAATTTTTTTTTTTTTTAAACATTTTCCATGGTGGTCTTTTGTTGATGCATAAAATAATTGTATTTTATTCATGGAAGTAATGTATATAATCAAATTCTAGTTTTCGTATGAAGGAACATAATTTTTCTAATAAGGTTTTTGCTGATGATTTTTTGTATATTATCAAATTCTAGTCATGGT
>BKCP01004650.1:673485-695150 GCA_008636005.1 Striga asiatica | reverse complement strand
ACAGCAAGACAATATTTTGTGAAAAAATTGCAGCCATAATCATATATGTGCTCCAAGTTATACGTTGTCGTTTGCCTGGCTTCCCAATCCCATTCAACCAAATCCCGATTATCTTATCCGATCGCTTCACAGACCGTTGAGCTCTGATTTTCACAAATCCTCCGACTTTTTTCCTCCCAAATTTGCCGCCACCTATATTATTTCCGATCTCAAAATTGTGGGAAATTGTCCGAATGTCCAAATGAGATCCCTAATTTTCAATTGCCCCACCTCGATTAATCCCATGATCAATTCAATTGGTGCGCGTAAACTCACAAAAAAAGTCGAATTATCGACCAGCAGCTTTCAGTTATCCGGCCATCGGAACTTTGGTGTTAGGGTTTCCAAATTTTCCGGAAAAACTTGTTATTCGAGTTTTCCGAGCGAGAGCAATGGCGGCCAAGATGAGCAGAGTACAGTTCAAGGCCTCTGGGTTCCCAGCGATTGGATGGAAGCTTCTAGAGCCCTCGAGGTAGTTTATCTTATTTCCTTATTCTTTCTATTTTTTCTTTTCTTTTTGATTCATGTTAATTGTTCTGTGTTGTTTGAAACTTTTCAAAGAATTCTTCAATTACTAAAATCTTAGGAGTTCGTAATGCTTTCAAATATAATTTCAAATGAGAAGTAGGCACGAATTTACCTTACAAATGCTTCATGAAACTGATTAGACAAAAATTCACAACAGTTACATTGAGATGACCTTAACGAATGAAATAATTGCAATAAGATTTTTATCCTTTTTGCTTTCAATTATCTTTTCTTCTTGATGGGTAGAAGAATAAGCCAACCCTTGGCTAAATTGTTGTTCTGAAACATACAACATTGCTTGATGGCATTGATTAAAGAGCGATTGAAGTTGCTTCATTTATTGATGGAGGAAAAGAGTTCAATAAATAAACTCTTTGTAACTTATGTCATCTTCTCTTTTACCATCAAATATAAGTCTTTTATGGTACACAATTTAGTGTTGAATAAGTTAACTTAATATTCAAATGAGCCATACTTCATGGATTTTCTTACATTTATTGCAAATTTGCTTGAGTCAATGCAATAGTTAAGCATAAGTACAGTGTATGTTTGTCTTGGTTCACATTTATTTCCATTTTACGAATTATATACTCTGGAGATGGGTTATTGTGCTGCAAATGTGAAACTCAAGTGAGTATTTATAATTCAGATATTACATAACTTGATTTTGTTTCAGTTAATTTATTTATTTAGCTTTTCATATATGGCCTGCAGCCCTTAAGCAGGGTTATGTATTCGAATTTGTACAAATTAATCACAAGTTAAAAAGAAATTACTGCATGCTGACCTAACCTAACCACAAAACAAAATGGAAAAAGAGAAAAGATAATCAATCAGAACTTGAATACTTCTTTACATATTACAATTTGCAACCACTAACCTAAAGTCTGTTATTTATCAAATACCTTATTTCTTGTTGTTGCTAATTGTATCCTGATGACATGTTAATCATTGATAGATGATACATCTGTTATTCCTTACAAATCATCAGCAGTTGAGACACAAACACACACACACACACAAAATGTACAAGTAACTTCTAAGCTGAAAACAATACTATATATAGTAACAAACTAATACAGATAATATTTGTACTTACAATAATTTTGAAAGATAAGTAGATTATGTGCCTGCATAGTAACGTTCACTTTTTCAGTCATCCTAATTTAATAATCAATACGCAGGAGTCAGAATGGCTCAGAGTAACCCTTCAAAAATGGCTGGACGATGAGTACTGCCCGGAGCCCACTAATATAGAAATAAGCCGAGTTGCTGCAAAATCATTCTACAAATCGCTGATGGAGAAGAGAGTCGATTTGGGAGACATTTTGTTGAAAATGGCAGTAGAATTAGAGTCTATCTCCTATCAAGAAAGCTTTCATGGGGCATTTTCGTCGGCAAATGCAGCCGTTGATCTTATTGTACAACGAATACTAGAGTAGGCAATTACTGCTTCGTGTAGACAAAAAATAAAGAAAAACATTCTTCATGTTTGTTCCACTGTTTTTGTGTAATCCTTCTTTAACAAGCATATTGCGACAAAGTAAAAATTTCAGAATTTAACATAAACCGTTGGGCAGATCCTGAACAATATTTCATTAGTAAAGCGTAAAATCCAACTAGTTGGGTAAAAAGAACATTACAAACAGTCGAGGAAGGCCCTTCTAACGAACAAACTGAAATCTGCCAATATTTGCAGACAAAGAGTAATCTTTTTGGAGTTCCCACAGATCTTTTTTGTACATAAACTCAAAATCCCTCCTCAACGAATACAGACATAAGTTAAAACAATTCAATTGGCCTCGGAAGCTTGAGTATTAAAGCTAGAACCTTCAGCAGCAGTTGCAGTTGCAGGCAAAGTCACAGGTGGTACATACATTGGTGGGCCACCACTGGTCGGGATTCCACCACTACTAGGAACCATTGCTGGAGGAGGAGGAGGAAGAGGAGCTGTTACAGGTCTTTGAAGACCGTTTGGTTGACCGGTCAAACCCGGAGGAGGCATTTGAGGCATGGGAGGACCAGCTGCATAGCCTGTTCTTCATGCAAACAATAAAAGAATCAAGAGATGGAAAAACATTAACACAAAGGACCTCATTTAAGAAGACGAATGAATAATCTCATTATTATTTGCTTTAATAAAGAATTCCGTGAAATGAATGTTTGATGCATTGTAGTTGGATGATACAGTTTTCAGAGTGATGAGAAGTTTAATGCACATCCATAAAACAATCAAATAGGAAGCACATTAATTTTGTTGGGAAATTCACTTTTTATTCCAAAGTTCATAAAATATCCTGTCCAACCCTCGTCCCACGGCTTTCGACCTAACCGAGGCTGTTCGTCCTTTTCTTTTAAAAGCTCTTCCAAATAACAAATGTAAACGACCCTTAGGGTATCCATCAGCTAAAACCTGTAAAATTCTAACACAAGGAACCCATAATCTCACAAACACCAAACAAGGGTTTGACGATACTATCACATATAACACACAGAACTGGCACGAATTTTTTGTTGATTGATTGAAAAAACTATTCAAACTCACCATTCATAACTCACATGCAAATATTTGACTGCTTCCCAAGGAAAATGTGCCTCAAACATACACAAAATGCACATTTATGAAAAAGGAAAAAGATGATGAAAACCATAGCTTTTCCTGGCTACTTCACCATACCTGGAACTCCAGGCATAGGTCTTGGAAATACAGGAGGTCTAAACCCGGGGATTGACGGGGCACCAGGAAGCAACTGCCCTGGAACTGGTAATGGAGACGGTATAATCGGCATACCAGGCCTCAGCTGATTATAAGGAGCCATTGGAGGCCTAAATGCCCCTCCTACTAGATGTTCCTTAACTTTTTGATCAATAAAGCTTTGATTTAATTGCGCCTCGTATTGTTGATAGTAAAGTCTCACGTTCGCCTGCTCGTCATAATATGTAAGGACATATGTAATCTTAAACTTCAAACAAAAAAAAAAAAAAAAAAAGAAAAAAAAAGTTGTGAGGAGGTTGGGGACAGGGAGACAGTGTACCTTGTGCTTGTACCCCGCATTATGTTGTTTTCTAACTGAGGGCTGCAGTCACCAATTTTCAAGATTTGAACATTCATATCTTAAAATCAAGCACATATAAGATAGGACCTTGATCTTAAAAGGTACATTGTTCTTGTATAAAACCAAATCCAAATAATCAACTGATTCGATCAACCTCACGGGTGCCATCATTTTAGTGTTATTTTTTCATTCCACGGCAAAACCAATTAATCGAATTGAGAACACCAGTAAACTGTGAGCGGGTAAAACAAATATGAAACCATCCACACTTTAGCAAGTAGCAAACATTAACATCCAACGATTTTCAATCCATTTTTATTTTTCCCCTTCTCAACCAACTCATCCACCGAACAGCAAATCACAAACAAAAAAAATTCAAGGAGTCTAAAACTCACGGAATCATGCGTCAGGTATGTGTCACAGTAGTCGCAGTAGTACCTGAAGAAGCAAAAAAGAAAAGCGAAAAATCAGAGACGAAAGCCACTATTTGAAATCGCCATAAGAAATCCAAAAACAAAGCTGGAAAAAAAAAAAAAATAAAAATGAACAAATACCTGGGCATTGCGAAAATTTTAAGCTACGCGTTCAACCAGAAAATTTACCGCGATCAAATTTCGGCAAATAGTAAATCTGATTACAGATCAATAGAAAATTTGTTGATGAAGCTACCAGAAAAACCCTAGAAGCAGAGCAAGAGAAGCGTTGTCATTTTCAGCGTGATTGAAAGCGCTTTTACGATTGAAAGCGTTGTCATCATCAGTTCATGAGCTGCTGCCTGTTGGTATACACGTGTGAGTATAGGTATTGCAAGTTATTTGGGCCGGATGCTGTGGACCTCTGGTTAACAATTATAAAACACAAAGCGGCCCGAATAGTTAGGTGGCCATTAGGCCCATGAAATACTAAAAAAGGGCTATGTTACACATAAATTGGGGGTGTGGTTGAAAACAGTTTCTGTTTGTTGTAACTTTTAAGTAGAGATGTTAAATGAGTTGAGTTGAGTCGAGCCAAGCTATGGTTGTAAATTAATTGAACCAATAGACGAACTAGACTCGTTTATTAAAATTAATGAGTGAAACTTGAATTTTAATGAGCCAATATAAGATAATAGTCCAAGAAATTAATTACGTAAAATCTATATTTCTCGAGCCATAACAAGCCGAACTGAGTTCGACATTAACCAAACAAAATGTTAAAAAAAACTCGAACTCGATTTGTTTATCAAATGATATCCAAACTCGAGTGAAACCCACAAGTAGCTCGATTCATTTAAAAGTTATTGTTGCAAGATGTAAGTTTGTAACAAAGAGTTTTTCTTACATGTCTTTATTATTATTATTATTATTTTCTATTTTCATTAAATAGCTTTTAAGAACATTTCCAATGATTTTTGTATAATTAATAGAATGCCTTGTGCTACACAAGACTTTGGACCTGTTGTGTTAAAAACTAAATTTAATTTAATATAATTAAAATGGGACTAGATCTAGATGGTTTGACATGTGAAAAAATGGACAATGTCTCCACTTTGATCTATTTTGAAACATATTTGATAAAACCACTCATATTTATCGTTTTAGACCTTATTCAAAATACTATATCGGAGTGAGTACTATTTTTTCTTCTATTGGTCCATATCATTTAAGACTAATTTATATTATTTTGACAACTAAGCAAAATTAGGCAAATTGTGAATGCTCTAAAAGTATCTCCAATACTCAGAGTTTTTTGGAAAAAAGATTTGAAATTTTGTGTTAAAAATGTTAAATTTCGGGTATAAATTATACACGGGAATCCTACGAACTGATATGTAAATTTTTCAGTTCTTACAAATAATCTAAAAAATAGAAAATTACAATTGAACTGAAAATTAAATTAAAACTTAAAACGGAAAGATTAAAGCCGAGGCGAGTAAAACTCTTTCCGCAAGAAGAATACGCCCCGTGTGGCTGCTAACGGTTCAGGCGTAACTTCCCCAAAGATACAACGGCAAACGCCTCTAAATCTGTAGCACACCAGATTTACGAGCTTCGGCGAACTAGATCGAAGTCGAGAATTGAGCACTTAAAAACAAATAGAAATAAAATTATCTATATGATAATTTTTCTATAATTTTTTTTTTCTCACAATTTTTTTTTTTACTTTCCTTTCTTTCTTCTTTTCCCTTCACCTCTATTCTTTTCCTTCTCGTCTTTGGTGTGTCCTTTCAATTTGCACCAAAGTGGTATTTATAGCAAATGGCAACATTTGAATATTTGGTTTGATAGTTTGAAAAAAATTGGATATTTGGTGTGAAGGTTTGGAAAAATTGATTTTGGTTGGAAGATTGGAATTGGTTTAGAAATTAATTCTACACTCAAATTGATTAACAATCCCCCACATGAGTGTAAATTAAAATATATATACTAGTGTGCTCAATCCTCGCAAAACTCTATTGCATCAGAAAAGGTAGCTTTGGGCTTTGAACCTTTCTTTGTAAACATCATCGGATGCACTGGCGGACTAGTGGACATGATGCCTTGAACTATTCCTCCGTAGTGTACACTGAGACAATGACATTTACACAATAGAGTTTTCACTCCATTCCGTTCTATCGTTGTGTCCGTTTTGGCCATAGACAACACAATGGATTCATAAGTGTTTACATTTGAAGCGGCCCACACTTCACACTTGTATAGGTGACCTCCCTATCAAGAGTATCCTGTTTTTCTCCACCTTTACAAGGTTAGGGATTCATTAAAAGTCCAAATGACTTACCCTCACCACAATCAACAGGTCATCTTGCACTTGGATTGCTCTAGGGAATAGCTTTGGACATTCATATATTCCAAGTGCTCAACTGAATTTTCATAGCTTAGTTTTCCCTTTGAACCAAGTTCGTGGGATCTCCACTCAACATGGTAGGGTTACCACTATGATCATTCTTTACATTGTGGATTTTTAAGCCCATTCCCTCTAGCATAACTAACAATTGATCTCTATTTAATCCTTTCGTCAAAGGATCAGCCAAATTTTCCTTAGACTTCACATAGTCAATGGAAATAACACCATTTGAGATCAATTGGCGTACGGTATTATGTCTACGACGAATATGTCTAGACTTACCATTATACAAGTTGCTTTGTGCCCTACCTATAGCAGCTTGGCTATCACAGTGAATCATCACAGGCGGCAAAGTCTAATTCCAACATGGAATATCAGATAAAAAATTTCTAAGCCACTCGGCTTCTTCGCCAGCTTTATCTAAAGCGATGAACTCCGATTCCATCGTTGACCGAGCTATACACGTTTGTTTTGTGGATTTCCATAAAACTGCACCTCCTCCAATACAGAATACATATCCGCTAATGGAGCGAGAATCTCTCGAATCTGATATCCAGCTTGCATCACAGTACCCTTCAAGTACGACTGGATATCTCGAGTATTTTAGCCCGTATTCAAGGGTGTACCTCAAGTACTTAAGTACCCTTCTCAAAGCATTCCAGTGTTCATGACTAGGATTGCTCGTAAATCTGCTCAACTTATTCACCGGGTAGGCTAAGTCTGGTCGTGTACAATTCGTCAAGTACATCAGACTCCCTAGTACTCGTGAATATTCTAACTGAGCCACTGGTTGACCTTTATTGGTTACCAAATTTATACTAAGATCAATGGGTGTCTTACACCTACACTGTGCACCGTCATAGGTATCAAATTTCTTGAGCACTTTCTCTACATAATGAGATTGTGACAAGACAATTCCATCTTGGGTTCTGATAATTCTTATTCCAAGAATAACATCAGCCAAACCCATATCTTTCATGTCGAAATTTCTTTTCAACATTCTTTTCGTATCCATGATCACGTCATGGCTACTCCCCATGATCAACATATCGTCTACATATAGACATACAATCACAAATGCATTTGATGTACTCTTGACATAAACACATTTGTCACATTCGTTGATTTTGAAACCATTTGACAACATCACGTCATCAAATTTCAAATGCCATTGTTTCGAAGCTTGTTTCAGTCCGTACAAGGATTTGATCAATCTACACACCTTTCTCTCTTGTCCAGGTGCAACAAACCCTTCAGGTTGTTCCATGTATATTTCTTCTTCCAATTCACCATTTAAAAATGCCGTCTTGACATCCATTTGGTGAATCTCAAGATTGTGCAAAGCAGCAATCGAAAGAAGCACTCTTATCGACGCTAAACGCGTAACTGGTGAATAGGTATCAAAGAAATCATACCCTTCTTTTTGTTTAAAGCCTTTGACCACCAAACGTGCTTTAAACTTATCAATCGATCCATCAGCTTTATATTTCTTCTTTAGGATCCACTTGCATCCTAAAGGTTTACAACCATCAGGGAGATCAACCAACTCCCAAGTATGGTTCTGCATAATGGACTCGATTTCGCTATTTACAGCTTCTTCCCAGAGTGGTCCATCTGGGTTGGACAGAGCTTCCTTAAGAGAACTCGGTTCATCGTCCAACATGTACGTAATAAAATCAGGTCCAAACGTTTTTGCCGTTTTTATCCTTTTACTACGTCTCGGTTCTTCAACAGTACCCTCTGGTACAGAACCACTAGCAGTTTCATATGTTCGTTTATTAGAACTAGATTCTGCTCTTTCCTTCAGAGGAAAAATATTCTCGAAGAATATAGCATTCCTCGACTAAATCGTGGTACCAACAGATACCTCTGAATTTTCTGTTTTATGAACCAGAAATCTATATGCTGTACTATTGTACGCATATCCAATAAATACACAATCGACCGTCTTTGGCCCGATTCTCATTTGTTTGGATTCCGGTACTGAAACCTTAGCCAAACACCCCCACACTTTCAGGTATTTATAAGACGGCTTACGATTTTTCCACATTTCGTAAGGAGTCTCATCTTTCCCTTTAGGTGGTATTTTATTCAAGATATGATTTGCTGTTAAAACAGCTTCTCCCCACATGTTCTGTTGTAATCCTGAATTTAACAACATGGCATTCATCATTTCTTTTAATGTACGGTTCTTGCGTTCAGCAACACCGTTCGATTGTGGAGAATAAGGGGCTGTCGTTTGATGAATTATGCCATATTCAGAACATATTTGTTCAAAAGGAGCTACATACTCCCCACCCCTATCACTTCGGATTATTTTAATCCTTTTGCCGAGTTGATTTTCAACTTCGGTCTTATAGATTTTAAATGCTTCCACAGCCTCGTCTTTGCTTCTTAATAAATATAAGTAGCAAAACCTTGTGCAATCATCGATAAAAGTAATAAAATACTTGTTACCCGTTCTTGTTTGCACACTTTTCATATCACATACATCAGTATGGATTAAGCTTAATGGTTCAGTACTCCTTTCCACCGAGTGAAAAGGCAACTTAGCCATTTTTGCTTCAATACAAATTTCACATTTTTTATGTGATTCAATTTTAGAATTAGGAATTAATTCTAAATTCATCAACCGTTTAATTGCATTTCGATTTACTATGCCATAAATCAGAGCAGTCAACGGTATAAACAGAAATAGGCTTTTCATTATCATTTAAAACGGTTACACGGCTCACGGCCATTACATTCATTTTAAACATACCCTTGTCGAGATAGCCACGACCAAGGAAAGTTCCAAACTTGCTAAGAACAAATTGCTTAGCATCAAATACCAGCCTAAATCCATGCTCAACAAGAAGAGATCCGGAGACCAAATTCTTGCGGATGTCTGGGACATGCAGAACATCCTTAAGCTTCAACTCCTTTCCAGAAGTCAGCTTTAGCACCACAGTGCCCACTCCAGCCACATCAGCCGTGGCGGAGTTTGCCATGTAAAGTTTCCGACTCTTAGCAGAAGTGTATTCTGAGAACACCTCCTTATCGGAACACACATGACGAGTGGCACCAGTATCGATGTACCACTCCCTTGGGTTATCCACCATATTGGCTTCAAACACCACAGCCGACATATCAAAGTCGGTCAATTCATCCGGCACAGGGCCGTGTTCAGCCACAAGGGCACTCGGTTTACCTTTCTTTGGCCCAGCCTTCTTTGGCCTCTTGCAGTCTTTAGCCATATGGTTCGGCTTTCCACAATTATAACAAGTTCCGGTAAACTTCCAAACCTTGGCAGGCTGCTTCCCTTTGTCTAGTGACTTCCTTTTGCTCGAGTTGCCTTGCTCTATCAAGTTAGCACGAGCCTCCATCATCGGAATTTTCCCCGATGAATTACGATTGTCCTCCTCAATACGAAGACGAACAATCAAGTCTTCAAGACTCATTTCCTTCCTCTTATGTTTGAGGTAGTTCTTGAAGTCTTTCCAACTCGTCGGCAATTTTTCAATCACAGCCGCAACTTGGAATGACTCGCTCAGAGACATTCCCTCAGCATGGATATCGTGCAAGATAAGTTGAAACTCTTGCACTTGTGACACAACGGTCTTTGTGTCAACCATTTTGAAGTCAAGAAATTTTCCGACGACGAATTTCTTCGCCCCGGCATCCTCGGTCTTGTACTTCTTTTCCAAAGCAGCCCAAAGCTCTTTGGCAGAACCAACCGAGCTGTACACATTGTACAACTCGTTACTAAGTCCGTTCAGGACATAGTTACGGCAAAGGTAATCACCTTGCCCCCAAGCTTCGTACGCAGTGCGTAGTTCAGTATTAGTCTCATTTTCAGCAATAACCGGGGGGTCATCCTTCAGGTATTTCACCAAACCCAAAGTGGTCTGGTAAAAATGCATCTTTTGTTGCCACCTTTTAAAATCAAGCCCATTGAATTTTTTGGGCTTCTCGGCAGTAGGGACATGGACAGCAGGTACATGATTGATCGGATGCTGAGTGTTGGAACCATTTCCGGTGGAAGCCATCAGTCCAGTAGGTTGAAAAATTCTTCTTGCGATTGTTAAATTTTGGGTATAAATTATACACGGGAATCCTACGAACTGATATGTAAATTTTTCAGTTCTTACAAATAATCTAAAAATAGAAAATTACAATTGAACTGAAAATTAAATTAAAACTTAAAACGGAAAGATTAAAGCCGAGGCGAGTAAAACTCTTTCCGCAAGAAGAATACGCCCCGTGTGGCTGCTAACGGTTCAGGCGTAACTTCCCCAAAGATACAACGGCAAACGTCTCTAAATCTGTAGCACACCAGATTTACGAGCTCCGGCGAACTAGATCGAAGTCGAGAATTGAGCACTTAAAAAAAATAGAAATAAAATTATCTATATGATAATTTTTCTATAATTTTTTTTTTTCTCACAATTTTTTTTTTCTTTCCTTTCTTTCTTCTTTTCCCTTCACCTCTATTCTTTTCCTTCTCGTCTTTGGTGTGTCCTTTCAATTTGCACCAAAGTGGTATTTATAGCAAATGGCAACATTTGAATATTTGGTTTGATAGTTTGGAAAAAATTGGATATTTGGTGTGAAGGTTTGGAAAAATTGATTTTGGTTGGAAGATTGGAATTGGTTTAGAAATTAATTCTACACTCAAATTGATTAACAAAAAATACTCCAACGAAGAAAAAATACTAAAGATATATTAGGTAAATCTTGAAAAGCTAGTAGATAGTTAATAAGTTATTTGCTAATTTATAAGTAAATTTAAGTTTATTAGCAAGTATCTTATGGTTGATAATTGAAAATATTTGATAAAATTAGTTGATAAATCAGTTAAAATAAAATTTTCATTTCTTTAATCTGTCTAAAGAACTTATGAGATAAGCTCGTTTTTTTTTTTAACTCATCCTATTCAAACAAAGTTATTTAAATGCAAGAAGTTTACGAGCTAACTACATAAGCTACAACTTATGATACTTATTTAAATTACTCTAGGTCTAAATGATGTTGAATATGAAAAAATAGGGGAAAATTTCAAAATTAGTCCCACAGATATAGGGGGATGACAATTTTGGTCCCGACGGAATGCACAAAATATGAATAGTCCCACAACTTTTAAAAAATGATCAAAAGTAGGACTTTTTCGCCGGATTTACTATTTCCGGCCCGGAGCGCCACGTGGCGCACACGTAGCGTACACGTGGTGCACACGTGGCTTATTTTTTACACGCTGGCATCCGACGTAGATAGAAAAAAATTCAAAACTAGTCCCACAAGTATAGAGGAGTGACATTTTTGGTCCCGATGGAATGCAGAAAATTCAAAACTAGTCCCACAACTTGTAAAAAAATATGAACACGTAGGATGCCACGTGGCGTTCCGGGCCGGAAATAGTAAATCCGGCGAAAAAGTCATACTTTTGATCATTTTTTAAAAGATGTGGGACTATTCATATTTTCTGCATTCCGTCGGGACCAAAATTGTCACCCCCCTATACCTGTGGGACTAATTTTGAAATTTTCCCAAAAAAATAGACTAGATCCCACTTGTATCCATTTTAAATGAAACGAGTTGAACTCACAAGCAACTCGTTTCATTTAAAAGCTTTACTCACGTGCGACTTATTTTGATTAACAACCCTGGTTACACATCCAAACAATTGTATATTTCGTGGCAACTATCTTTGTCACAAATTTAGGTTTTGCATCCCATTATTCGTTTATAATTCATCTCAATTCGGAAATTTTTTATACCTTTTGTTAAATTCCTCTGTTGTCTTCATGACTACTAATTAAAAATTATGTATTTATATTCCAACAACAACTTTTAAGATAAACAACTAAATTTTAAAACGATTGGTGTTTAGTGTCTGCAGATAATTTTTAAATCAGCTTTATTTTCTGTGATGAGAGTGATGATATTTGTTAGTTCTACTTTATTTTGTTTGTATGTAATTTCAATTAAAGTTAGTATTTTTATTTCCAAAATAAAAGAAAAATTATAAAGTTATTAAGTCAACTGTATATCCAGCTGTAACTTCACATATAGATTGAAATCTGAGTTGTATTATAATTTAATTTTACTTTTTGGTTTTTCCTTAAATCTACTATCCGTTGGATGGGGCAAACAAAAATGGGCAAGTTGGGGACAAGATAATGTTATTGCATGGACTTTTGTAATAACATGCGAATTTAATAACAGCATTTTTCCTATTGGTGAGGCAACATCATTTTTCTATTGGTGGATGCTTGGCGGGACAGTTGTCTTTCTTACCATTTAACCCTCACTCTTTATAAATATCTACAAATATGCCCTTAATAAATTCCATGCAACACTACATCTGAGCGTTATTATGTTTTGACCTTTTCTACATTTGCATTAAATTTAAAATTTTCAAATAATGATTAGGGTTTGTCCCAATCATGATTCATGTAGCTATTTTTTGACTTTGTCAAAATTTATTCACTATTATAAATCATTTGAATAATATGAAATATAAAACATTCAAAGATACATGTAGCATATAGGCATTATTGAGTATTCATTATTCAATTAGTCTCCCGATGTGAAAGAATTCAAGTCAATATTTATTAGGTCTTATTTAAATGGCTTGTTAAAAATTTTACATGTGAAATTTAATAGGAACGATGATGCTTAGATGAGTAATGTCATCATTATGTATTATTTTAACTACATTACAAAAATTTATATCAGTTTTTATATTAATATTATTTTTTCTTTAGGCTAATATTAATTTTGTATTTTTCTAAAATTTAACAATATCTTTAAAATGTTATGCTCGCCTTATGTCAAAATAAAAAAGAAAATAAAATAAATTATAAGTCGTTTTTTATACGATATTATCTTCCTGAAAATATGATATGTTTGATGATCTTTATCATGCGGGGTTGGTTTTGACTTGCAACTTCTATCTGAATTATTTGTTATATAGTTTGTGAATAAAGTATTTCTATATCAAATATCATATTTTATATTAATACTATTTATAATTATGACAGTTCAATAAAAAAATATGTCTATTTATAAAAAGAAATTAATTAAATTGTTTATTTACTAAAAACCACGAACAGACAGTTACAGCTGAAAAGCAGGTTTTTTTTCGTCATAACCGCTGAAAACCATAACTGAATATAGTGGCACAAACCGTAAATACCACCATAACACAAGGACGATTGTTCCCCATTCAATTCAATTACCCAAAAAAAAAAAATAAAAATATAATAATACAGAGGCTCCCACTGGAGAAAAATTCCCAATTTCCTCTTCGAGCGATTGATCGAAGAAGATTTGAAGAACAGGAAATAAAAAGCCTGAATAATCAATTCAGATCATCATCATCATCAAGCATTTGTTCTTATCGGTTGAAGATAATTTTCAGGGCGAGGTAGGAAATCATTTGTGGAGAGAGAAAAGGGTATCCATCTTTCCTTCTTTTCTGGGCTGCAATGGCGGGAGAGGAAAGGGTGAAGCTGTTCGTGGGCCAAGTGCCGAAGCACATGACGGAGCCTCAGCTCCTCGCCATGTTCAGAGAGTTCGCTCTTGTGGACGAAGTCAACATTATCAAGGATAAGGTCACGCGCGCCTCCCGAGGTTATTTCCGGACCTCGTTCGTGTGTTTTTCCCCCTGATATGCGTAACTATTGCAGCCCATTTGAGTTTCTGCAATTGGGGAGCTTCCTTTTGAAGTAATTTTGGTTTTTGGATTTTTTTTGTTTTTTTTTTTTTTAATTATTTTTGTTTGGATTTTCAGGTTGTTGTTTTGTGATATGCCCGTCAAGAGAAGAGGCGGACAAGGCTGTAAATGCCTGTCATAATAAGCAGACGCTGCCTGGGGTAAGTGTAAATGTGATTGCCGAGCTTGTTTGCTTGAGCAGAGACTGTTTTTGTAGCTTGATAGATTATGGATGAAATTCTAAGAGAAAAAGGAGGATCTTTTTCTGGAAATGATAGCACCATACATGAAATAATATGGGTTTTGCAGAACTTGGTGGTGTTGTGTTAATGTGATGATCTAGTATCACTTACTGGATTTTGTTTATGCGATCTATCATCTGTGGCGTTTATGGTCTTATAAAATGTATGGCAGTTAGCATATAAGTGCTGGGATGGCAGTATCTAACTCCCAAGTACATGCCACTGCCAGGTAAGAGTGCTGGAAGTGAAGGCATTATTACTGGTTATGATTTTGTTACATGGATGCTATAGTTGCCTGGAAGATTATGCGATCCGAGGACTTGTTTTCTATTGAAGATCATAATTGTTGAGAAATTTGTACAATTTCTGAATACCTTATGCGAATATCTGCGTATGTCTAGACTTTTGTAGCCAAGTACTCTTGGATTAATCTATAAGTTAAGTGTTCACTAGGAAATCAGCCACGTTGCTGAGCTGTTCATCTGTATTTGCTCCTGGTCGCACTTTAGCCAACGTCTATATAGCTTATATAATTGTGTGAAATATATAGAAAGGAAAATAGTACTGCATTTGGGAGAAACTCATCATTTCTGTTATATCTCGATTTGTGCTTTTTCCACTTATTTTTTTTATTCTTTTGTGTCTTGTAATACCTCAGGCATCTAGTCCACTGCAAGTGAAGTATGCTGATGGAGAGTTGGAAAGACTAGGTGCAGTAATAATCTTTGTCCTCATGTTAGATGCTTTTCACTTGCGGTAGTTTGTCATTTCATATATTATTGTGTTAGTTCAATATGCCTAATCTTAAAGGTATTTTTATTCAGATCTTTTTGTTCATGTTTTGTTTTCTTTCATTTTTTTCGCTAAATACTCATTTATAAATTGTCAGAGCACAAAATATTTGTTGGCATGCTTCCGAAAAACATTTCTGATGCTGAGGTGTCTGATCTATTTTCGGAATATGGAACCATTAAGGACTTGCAGATTCTCAGAGGTTCCATGCAAACTAGCAGAGGTGCATGACCCGTCATCTAATTTTTCACCTACTCTCCGATTTTTATCTTATTTTTTTTTTTATTCTATGAGCTTAATGAGTTAATTTGGCATGGTATGTTGAGTTTGATGAGCCTGGTCTTATCCACTGGAAGTTACATCTAATGAACAACTTCATCATCTTAGGCTGTGCTTTTCTAAAATTTGGAACTAGGGAACAAGCAGTTGCAGCAATAGAAGCCTTAAACGGAAAGCATATGATGGAGGTGTGTAACAGATTAGCTTTGTGCTTCTCACTGCTAAACCCATGCTAAAATCATGCACCATGACTTTTGCAAAGTCCATTTGAATTATTGAAATCATAATCTTTTTAGATATTGTAATAGGGCTCAACTATTCCGCTAGTCGTCAAGTGGGCCGACACAGAAAAGGAAAGACATGCTCGAAAAGCTCAAAAAGCCCTCGCACAGTCTTCTAATGCTCCAATTGCAGACCTCAGGCAGCGTCCATCAATTTTTGGTGCTCTACCAATGGGTTATATGCCTGCATATAATGGATATGGTTATCAGGTCTGTTGGTTTTGTCACAGTATTTGGAATTCTTTGAATCTGTCGTGACACAGGAAAAAAAGAAAAAAAAAAAAAAACAGAGGTTTTGGAACGTAAATGGGCAAGTATAATATTTCTTAACGTACAAGAGGGGTTCTTGAAATGGTGTTTTCTTATCATGTATATACAGAACTCAAGGTTTGATTTTGTAATCTGCAAAAACTTATGGATTATGCAATTAGCCCAAACCTCATATTCAAAAAAATAATAAAAATAAATTACAAAGTGCATTTTCTTGCTGGATGGAGTAATTTTCTCCTAGTTGAATCCAAAGGTACATTTTATATCAAAATTTTCTGCTCGCCTTTGTAGACTCCAGGGACTTATGGACTCATGCATTATCGGGTGCCACCATTGCAGAACCAACACACATTTTCCAATTTGGTTCCACCTTTCAACTTAGCAAGTGGCATGCGTGGAGTTGCATCCGATCTTTCATCTGGAATGGTACAGAGAAATTATGGAGGTTATATAGGATCTGCTTATCCTCCAACACAATACTCTGTAGGACTTGTCAATAGTCGCCAATTTAGTCCCACATCACCTTCTGCTGCCGATACTCAGTCTGCATCATTTTCGAGTGTTGGAACAAGTTCCGGGGCTCAGATTGAAGGTTATTGGATAATTAGTTCTCCTTAGTATAAATTTACACTCCCTACATATTTGATAAGTTACTCTGGCTGATCTTTAGACAACTGCACTGTACATTAGTTAAAATCATATGAGCAGTTATTCTGCAATAATTTTTTTTTTTTTTAAAAGATGAGCAGTGTTATTTCTTCTGTTTGTGTATGTGAATGTTCCATGCATGTGTAGATTTCTTAATGTTATTACCTAATGTGTTCGAAAATCTTTTTGGAAAGCAGGGCCACCTGGAGCTAATTTATTTATTTACCATATACCTCAAGAGTTTGCGGATGAGGACCTTGCGAATGCCTTTCAGCGTTTTGGTAGGGTAATGAGTGCTAAGGTTTTTGTCGACAAAGCAACTGGCGTCAGCAAATGTTTCGGTATAATACAAACACACACTCTTTAGTTACTAGCTATTAACCTGTTGGAATTGCTGCTATCTTTTTTTTTTTTTTTTCTTCTAATTATCAGATAATTGCAGGTTTTGTCAGTTACGATTCCCCGGTGGCAGCACAAAATGCAATCAATGCTATGAATGGCTTCCAGTTAGGTGGCAAAAAGTTGAAGGTTCAACTTAAAAGAGACAATAAACTAAATAAACCTTTCTAACTTTTCAAGTAACGAACGAATGTTCACACGAAATCTCAAACCTTTGGGAAAAAAGCACAAGAAATAATCCTGCAGTTTGAGCTGATTAGGAGGGTGGATATGAAAAAGTCGTGCTTTTTCCGTCCTCTCGTGGGACGAAGTCCCGCTAAGCTGCAACTGTTCATTGATTCATTGATGCCGTACTCGTAGAATGTAAAAATTGTACCACTTTAGATACTCATTTATTTATTGATTAGTTGATTCTTATTCAGATGTGTTTTATTTTTAGTGTATCGTTTTGAGCTTTCCATAGTTATGTAAGTTGAGAATTGGGATGGTACTTTCAGTAGTTTGTGTTGATAATTAACTGTTTGTAATGCTAGGAGTTCCGAAAGTTGAAACTGAGAGCCATTGTACACACACACACACACACACAAAAATCTGAGAGCCAAAATGTTAATGGTCATAAATATAAATAATTATTTTGTATAAATAATACATAATTATTTATTTGAATAATAAGAAATTAATGACTTTACACTGTAAATAATAATAGTGGCAGCTGCGTCTGTTTCGGATTTAGATGTGGGTCGGAATATTTTGGAACCACTAACGAATAACGAAAAAGGAGGATAGGAAAAATATTTTAAGAATAAAACTTTGACAGAGGCGACGACCAAGAGGAGCGCACCGAGGAATTGGTGAACGTCCGGAGTGCCTTCAGGTCTTTTTTTTTATTGGTAAATGTAAAATTATAGATTAAAATTGGTGTTCCAGCGACCGACAAATGACATACAAAAGCGTAGTGGACAGCCACAAGCTCGGATCATCACTCGCGAAAAAAAAAAAAGATTAAAAGGACAACCACAAGCCAGTTGCTCACTCAAGTCTTTAACCAAGGCAAAAATACATATAATACATGCTCGTCGCGGCGCGACCAACAACTCCCAAACTCTCCATGAAAAGAAGATCTATACTCCAAGGGTTTTCCTCTCATATTCAACAAACACTTTCAGATACGACGCAAAGATTGTACGATAAACATGAATTTGGATCTTACAAATCACTAGGCTCGGAGGTTGATATTCATTTTCGAAATCAACCTATTTCTCGCATTCCAAATGAAGTAAACGGTTGCCGTGAGCGCCGTTTTCTTCAGCTTGGTTTGCCGACTAGCCAATTGAGCCTCCTTCTTAATCCATTTAAGAGCCCTTTAAGTGTCAATGACCTATGACTGAGTCTAACCCAAGCATGAATCGCCCCCCAAATTTCCGAGCTAAAGGGGCACTCGAAAAATAGGTGACCCGATGATTCCATAGCACCACCACAAAGGGAGCAAGTCTGGTCTTCATCGAGGAATTCTAAGCTTGCTTGTTTGCTTGTTTTATTGAACTCGCCTAAGCTTGTAAATTTTAACGAGATTAATTAGATGTCCTCGTCTAATTACTAATTTGAGTTAAATAATTTTTGTAGATGTCCTCGTCTACGTGAATTATTCAAAATTTTTTATTTTCGGTTATTGGAAAATCAAGCTAAGTCTTGTTCCTTGTGGACTTATATTTGTTTTCGGCACAATTTTGACCAATAGTCGGGCCCTAGTAGCCTTGTGAAATCGGCCCTTATGCAAAGGATTTAGCCCAATTTAGACCCAATTTTCGGCCCCTTTTGAGCTTAAGTAGCCGCCCATGAGCATTTGATGGTTAAGTCGATGCCACCCGCGAGGGTGGCGCCCGTTTTTACTGTGGGTAAATACAATATTTACTGTTGTGGGATCAAATCAGTTTGAACTGGTAGTTCAACCTTTTCAATCCTGACTCATCATTAAAGTTATTTCTACATTACTTTTATGAAGACATATATATCAACTTTTACTGAACAAAAGTTATCTTTTTTCACACAAGAAAGTCTCTGATCCTCGAGCAAATGAGGACACCACAAGCCACAACATATTCAAGAGTTAATTAAGGCTTTTCCAAATACATCATCAAGCTACAGTCAGGATTTAAAATGGACAAAAAGATTACTACTACCACAAACTAAACTGCATGTTAGAATCTACTGATACAAAACACCACACACACACCTCTAAATCACTAACACACACACTCACACATCTGTCACGGCTAACCGTAAGCAAAGCCCGAGACACAAATCTTAGCTCCTAAATCGGCGAATACTGACTAAACACATTGTTTGTCAATAGATACTGATTATCCCTACTTCCATGTCGACTTCTCTTTTTGCATCCATCTCTAGACCTAAAAGCAATCGAGCTCAACCTTGCCTCGTCATCATCGCTAGTGCTAATGCACGAGCTCCCGACCCTACTTTCTGAAAACGAGACACAAGAATCTGCATAAAAACCCGGCCTATTCTGATTTCTTATTGGGCTTGCGTTTTCTCTGTTGCACAATATTCTCTCCAGTTGTTTTCGGAAGTCGTCTTTTCTGGGGTTTTCGTTCTCGTCAGACGGTCTAACGAAACGGTCTTCGATTTCACTCGTGAGTGACTCGACTTCGACTTCATCCTCGTCATCGTTTTCCGAAGCTTGACCACCGGTTGACTCACAGCTTGAATTTGAATCCATCAGTTGTCGAGCAGTGGAATGAGAGGATGATAGTGGTTTGGATTTTGTGGTGGCTGCTGCCTCCTTACGTTCGCGAAGCTTTTTCAAGATTAGGGTCTTCAGTAAGTTCATTACTTGAACAGCGTGCATGAGAGCGGTAAGCGGATCTGACATCTGGTGTGAAAAAAAAAAAACAATTAAGGCAAGGAACAAAAAGTGATTGTGAGCTTTTGTGTTTGGTGAAAAAACAAAATAGAAGATTTAGTTTTTTCTTTTCTTCTTTTTTAGGCTATGGTTTTTTCTTCTTATTTGGTTAGCTTATAAGCTTCCTGTATTTAAATAAGCTTCGTTTGGTAGGAAGAGCTAATCTCATAAGCTTCTTTGGGTAACTTTTCAAATAAGCTCATTGAATATTCTATTTCACCTAGCTTATCAACTAATTTTACCGAACACTTTTATTATATAAGCTAGTTTTTTCAGCTATAAGTCATAAACTATAAGCGATAAGCTCAAAAAATCACTCATAAGCTATCAACTAGTTTTAATGCCATTCTACAGAAACTAGTCAGAATCTAGATGTAGGGAAAAGGTACTTAAGATTTTCGATGCCACACGAAATATTTTATCTTATAATTACACAAAAGTAAAAATCGAGAAAATTTTAGATTATGGATGCACAAGTAGACTTTGGATGGATGGTTTTCCTAAAGAATCACCTTAGTCATGTTGGGCGCAAAAACCATAGCAATATTTCTCGCATTCATTTTGTTGGACTCCTCTTGCTCGGCAACATCAGCCATGAGATCAATAGCCCATTCGAGCAGGCAACTCTCGGTTGGCTTTAGCTGCTTGATGAGCCCGACAAACTCCTCTTCCTTATTGCATTGCAACACTTGTTCAGGCGAAAGCCCATCAAGAACGCCACTCGGCAGCTCACGAAACCAGGCTTTGATCAAGCCAGCCAAGCAGTGAACGTCAATGTTTTGGGGCACAATGCCTCGCCTGAGCTGGGCCTTTACATACTCCTCTTTTCCATTTTCTGGATTTATCCGGAAAATCCCTTCAGCCTAATAGTTATGGAAAAAACAATTTGATAAGGTGGCAGCTAGAAATGTTATGGAAGAAACCTTTTTAATGTAAACGGTAAATTGGCTGAGATTTTTCAAGAGTTTCCGAAAATTGTGACTTCATCACAACTATTGTGAGTCAACTACATGTAAAGGACATAAATTGAGAAAGTATTTTTGTTCACCTTTAGACCACCCAATGCATATAATCTCTCCTGCATCATTAACAGAATAGTTGGCACACTATTGCATCTTGTGTCATAAGACCACTGCATTGAATTGGCTGAGACACCACATACACTCACACTGCACAATTGATTTAAACAATCAATAATAAAAAAAATAAAATAAAATTACAATATCAAAATTAAATCAGGTAAAAGGCAATAGTAGCTTCAATAATGCAAAACTTCCAGGAATCCAGATAAAAATCCAGGAAAAATTATTCATCAGGAGCATCATAAGAAATAAGCTGATATTAGCATGTCCATGTATGAATTGACCAAACACCTCATAATTCAAATTTACTTGACCAAAAGTTACACATTTGCGGTCAGCAATTCAATTCTTAAACTGTCCCCAAATATGAATTGCTCAACTCAGAGTATTCAAAGCCTTTCGCCACTGAAATTTACTTCAACCAATCTATTTCAAGATTCCATTTTTTAGCAACCAATCCTTTTTTATTTTTAGTTCTTTCTCTGGTGATTCATTTGCTCCATAAACTCTATATGTCCAAAATATAAGCTCCTCAATCCCAGCAACATTTGATAGTACTATGCATCAGATCTAAACACCACCATCACAACAGTGCTCCTTCGACATATCC
>BKCP01004650.1:662565-673228 GCA_008636005.1 Striga asiatica | reverse complement strand
GAAAAAAAAAAAAAATGAAAAAAAAAGCTGGCTCTCTAGAAGAAGATGAAGAAGGGCTTTGGGGTGAGAGAGATTTTATTAAATGAAGAAATGGAGAGTTTTGAATTTTCTTTTTGACTGTGTTTTGTGTAGCTGTGCCTGCGCGCATTTATTATAGAGGGAGGTGGGGTTCTTTTTATGAGGATTTTTTTGAAGGGTTTATTGAATTATTATTAAAATAGGCCCCTAATTTCAAATTTTTGGTTCTGACCACTATTTAATGGCCGTTGCTTGAACTCTTTTCGTGACGAATGATGGATTTGTTTATTTCTGTTTTGCGCCACTCAGCTATATTTTGTCGGGTCGGGTACAACTTGCAAGTTGGCCACCTGATATTTGTATTTTTGTTTATTTATTTATTTATTTTTTGTAGGACATGGGTCTCACCTGATTTTGGTACCTAAACGCCTTTTTAATTAATAGTCGGTTCCTATACAGCTTCGCTTTCAATTAATTATCTGTCTTTAATGTAATAAATAATAATATAACCGGTCAACCAATGTAAAATACAAACAACAATTTTTTCCTCAAGTGACATTTTGGAATAAATTATGATATTTAGAAGGTCTAATCGGCTCAATCCTTATTCTTTTTGACAATATTGTTATTTTTTTATTGTTAACATTCATATTTAAAGAATGGCATTTCGTATGAAAGTTCTATATTTTATGTAATACAAATTTTGCCCACAGACCACTTAATAGTTAGACAATCACGCATTTGTATAAGCTCGTAGTAATATATAGTTGGTCTTAACTCATTACAATTTTATCAGTTTTGCTATAGAGCCATCCACACTTATTCATCAATAATGTATTGACACGTGTCCTGCAATAAATACAATTTGGACATGTGTCAATACATTAAGTAATGAATGATTCCATCATCAATAATGTATTGACACGTGTCCTGCAATAAATACAATTTAGACATGTGTCAATACATTAAGTAATGAATGGTTCCATTAAAAAACCATCCGATGACTCCATAGAATTTTTGCATATAGTTATATATATATACAAGTAATTCGTTTTGTACTTTACAAAATGATCCCATGTTTTTACATGAAAAAAATCTTACCTTTTTTTATATTCGACTACTATATATTAAATTAAATTTTCATATTACAGTCGTTTGGTTTACCAATTAATCAATGTAAAGAATTAAATAAAAGTACTTAATCAATCTTGATAATAACTTCATTGGTGATTTTATCAAACATTGTGTAGAATGGAGCGCGTCATACAATGTGACAAATTAATTTTTTGGAATTTTCAAAAATTTACCTTACTCGACAAAGACAAAAAAAAATTCACAAGATTAATAGGAAATAGACATAGAAAAATTAAAAAATGCAAAATTGATTCTTTTTTAGCATAATAGCTTGACACACACACACTCATATAGAGATAGAGAGAGAGATTATCAACAACAAATTATATTTAAATGTAGAGATTATTAATTTAAAAGAAAGTATTATAAGACTATAATCCTACTGTATGTTGAAGTGCTACACATTGAGCTCTAAAACCTTTTATGTTTCCAACAAAAAGATGCCCTCTTTTCGCGCAATTGGTCTGTGCATATTGGTATGTATAATTACAATCAACTTAAAATCAAATATAATACTATAATCTAAAGCAAAATGAGCCCTGTTATGATCCCTATAAGCCATCACCAGGAATCATGATATACCTATAAGGTATCACCATGAATCATGATATAAAGGGCCCCAATAAAGGGAAAAAACTGTTCTAATTTAATTTCAAAATTTTATTTACAAAGAAGCAAACTAAATTCAAAATGTTTAACTAGAGAAATAAATAAAACCTAAACTTCAATGTGTCTATGTGCCCATTAAAAATAGAAACTCCAGCCAGAATTGATGCATACAACTACAATTTTACTCAGTCCTCCAAGCAATACATTGCCACCTACATTGGCTGATTGCTTTCTAAATCCCAATAGTTCTTTTCTTTAGTGAAAAGACGACATTCACACTTACCACATTAAAGATGTCCAATTCATCAATATTCAATACTGTCAGCATATAAATTGATCTGAAATAATAATTTTTCTGCCCCCCTCAACTATATTCATCAACTAACTTCAGCATATAAATTGATCTGATCTGTAAAGTCAATTTTTCTGCCACTCTCAACTATATTCATCAACTAGCTCTAATCATAAAAATTGATCTGACATGTAAAGTCTTCATATAACCGACACCAAGAGCAAACGCTCAAGTTGTCCAATAGTTAAGACAGTCATAATTTGTTAATAAATATGCATATTTATACCTATGGTTGTCTAACTATTAAGCAGTAAGCAGTCTAAAATCAGCATTATTGGATCTTCTAAAGCCACAAGATACATTTTTTGCAAAACACAAAAAAGAAGTAGCAATCCTAGTATTAAGTGCAGAAACATGTGAACCAAAATACCACTATTGTCTCAACAAACATATCACAAACAAGAAAGGAGCACAAAACTGAATCAAGCAATCAAATCCTCCTAAATCCAACAAAATCCCAGTACATATAAAAATAAAAGCAGCACAAACACTACCCAAAAACATCACCTTTTCGCAGCAATCCTCAGCATTGGCGAAATTATGCCCTGTACTTCCAGCAAAGACTGTTGTACCCTAATCTCCTCCTCAACATCTCTCTTCAGATTCCTAATACAACTCATCAACTCATCAGAAGACCTAATATCCTCCGCCCGCAACTCAACAACCTTATTCGCCAACTTTGTTAAAAAGCCCGAATACCTCGGCATTGTCGAGTACTTCTGCAAGAACCCCAACAACAATCCAAGCTCATCCGAGTCCACATTTGACACGCATTTCAGCAACTTTTTACGAGCCACCAACTCCTCCATTACAGCCACCACATTCTCGGGATTTCTTTTACCTAAAGCCGCCACCAGTGCCTCCTTATGCCTGAATTTCTTCAGCAACTTGTCGTGTTCGGCAAATTTCACTTTTTTGGGCCTTTTAATCAGGTAATCCCCCTCAGAAGGCTTCAGATTCTGGCCTCTGTGGAAGTACCTAAAATACGAGGGCCTCAAGACCTTCCTTCGAGCTTTACCGCCATTATCTGCTATGCCTTTCCAAACTACACGGTCAGTTAGGTCCTCGGAGGCCCCCATTTTCGATTTTTTTCTCCCGATGTAAAGATTTCCCTTGGAAGTCCCCATCACACGAGTCGAGCAGTCGGGTGAGAATCCCACTGACAAAAGAGGCTCAGGAAATCTCATGGTGTGAGTTATCTTGAACTTTGAGTAGTCGAATATTTTCAAGTAGCCGTCTAAGGAGACGCTCATGATTCTATGCTGCGCGTCCTCATTTTCACCTGCTTTAGTGAATTTACCAAGGCAAAGTGAGGTCACGGTCTTGTTATGGCTCTCCATTGAGTAGAGCAGCTTCCCACCGCCAATCACGTCCCATATCTTCACGAAATTGCCGCCGGCAGTGGCAATCAGGCTGCCCGACGGCAGATAAATCACGCTCTCGACAGGCTTTCCGTGGTCGAGCTCCATAACCGAGCCTGTATTGCCGCCTGGCCCAGACCTCACATCCCAGAGCTTGATTCTGTGGTCATATGAGCCGGAGACGAACAGGCTGTCATTTTCCGGCGATGTATCCCCACACCGGACGTAGTCCTTGTGGCCTAGGAGATCGAGCTGGCATCTCTCGGCAGTGACGTCCCAGTACTTGACGACGGAGTCATCCCCGCCGGAGAAGAGGTGGGTCTTGTCGGCGGCGCGGGGGTAACGGACGAGTCGAGCGGCGGCGGAGTGGCCTTTCAGGCGCCGGAGGTGGCCGCGGGACCTGGCGTCGAACACGTGGACGGTGCCCGTCAGGTCCCCCGCGGCGAGAAGCTTGCCGTCGCAGCGGAAGGAGGCGGATGCGACGGTGTCGGAAAAGTCAGAGATCGTGGATCTGCGGTCGAGGGTCTGGCCGGAGAAGATGGAGACTGTGGCGGAATGGGCGGCGGCGAAGTCGTGGGGGGCGACCGGGGAGAAAGAGATGGAATTGATGGGGTAGACGAAGGACTTTGCAGGGGTTGTTTCAATGTCTTTGGGGATTTTGAAGGATCTCCAGTACTTGGATTCAGGGGTGGGCGTGGTTTTGCCGGAGGTGGGCCGGAGTTTGGGTTTGACGGGGAAAGTTTCCGCCATTGATGGGGAATTGGGGACAGGGAAGCTTGGTTGGGGGCTAGGGTTTTAGGGTTTTTGGAGAACAAGGAATTGCTCAAAGACACAGTTTAGCCTTGCCCAGTTAATATATTAGAGTAATTAGGGGTAAAATATATGGTCTTGGATACAAAATTTATCTAAAAAATCCAAACATTTTTAACTCAATCATTTTTTTTAACTCAACTTTAACTCAACTCAATTATCATTAATATTATTAATATAATTAAATAATAGCAACCAATCATTCTTACATATCACATCAACCTTAATTCACTATTCATCTACTCACATAATTTTAACTAATCATCACTTTAAATCTCTCTCATACTTTTACATCAAATCAACTTTAATTATTTTATTTTAAATATTATTTTAATATACCCACTAACAACTAACCATACCACATTTTTCAAAATTAACCAAACTAAACCAAAAATTCAAACAAATCCAAAAATTTTTATATCCAAGCATTTATAAGAGCATTTTTAACAATAACTCCTCATAAACCTCTTTTTACACTTTCCAAAGAACTAAAGACTCGAAAATGACTGTACAATGGCATACGAGCATAAACAAAACATGTTGGAGTGCCAAAGGACAAAGTAGAAGCATGAAGAATATTGTGGAGATAAGAGGCCATAAGAAGAGCTTAAACTCAGTGTTGGGGTGATGTAGGGAGCGTACGAATAGGAAAAATAAATGAAATACTTTCTCGATAAAACTTACAAAACTCAATCAATTCACCAAGTAATAATGAAGCAGAAAAGTCTTTTATATAAGATTCTCAAAACTAAAAAAACCTAACTTGCTAAAAAGAAAATACCAAATAAATAAATATTCTCCTACCAACCAGAAATAAGAAAATAAGGAGATGGTAATATTCTCCTACCAACTAGAAATAAGGAAATAATAATAAAAGACTATAATTAATAAAGCTAAATACGGAGACGATCATATTTATCTAGAAACGCAATCGCGGTCTCGTCTCCATCATCCTCCCTCAGTTGAGAAGGATTCGGCCGCGAATCCGAACCGGTCTCGTCTCCATGGAGTCATACGCAGGAATCATCTACATTTTCCCCTATCGATCACGAAGGATGAAGGTTGCCCAACAACCCCGATAGTAAACATAATCTTGGGCAAGGACTGAACTGCTGCAAAGGCACATGTACACGCTTCCATATGCATAACCCACACAACAGAATTAAGACCAAACATTCCACATCGTTCACCGCGCTCAAATTCATAACTATGGATAAGCATTCCGTTGTTGGGAGACTTTGCGATAGACAATCGAAAAATGGCCGACCAGTTATTGAGCCCTGGTTTCGGCTCTGAAAAATCACTCCGAAAATCGGGTGCGAACGACGGCTTCCCATTCGAAGACTCAACTTTTTCTACGTCCCACGCGGGACCCAAATTGTCATAAAAATATGTCTTTGTCACCGGAGGCTTCTCATTAAAAATGTGCGGACCGTCGTACAATGGCCCGTCAACTTGTTCTCCATCGAATTCGGGGATGTCAACGCAAAACGGTCCCACCCATCGTCCAAATTCGCGACCAAAGCCCTCAGCATCTGCCTTCTGTACCAGCACCGGACCTCTGCTGAAACAGAAAAATTGAGCACCTCCGTTACCCTGCTGCCTCGCTATGCATTGCGGCCGTCGTCACCGGCGAAACCTGTGGCAGTGCGCCGCCGGTTGCAAAAACCAGACCCAACAAAACCCACCTCTGTCTAAGGTTGGCCCCGTCGAGCCTCACAGTCTCCGCTTTCGCCAAAATCGATCGTCTGATGTCGCCAATCGCACTCGTCGGCCATGGCAAAACCCTCGGCGGTCCAGCGCGGCTCGCGGTCAAGGAAGTCACCGCCGTCGGCAGCGGTGCGACGCTCCTCCTGTGGCCGGCCACCGCCGCGCACCGTCCTCGCCTGTAGTAGCCTGACAGAAATCACCATCTAGAGCTGCGCGATTGGGCGGCAATTCATAAACAAAACTTTCCTCAGGCCGCCGCTAGCTGCGATATCGTCCAACACCTAGGGTGTCCCAACCTAGACCACAGCCACCATGTCCACCGCTAAACCCCTCGTGCACGCCCCGGCCGTCGGCGTCACGGTTCGTCTGCAATTCTTGGACCACGTCGTAAACGCAAATCATCGATCCCCATCGAAAGATCTGCAAACCAATTCGTGAAGCGCTCGTCCAAATGTTGAAATCTATCGTCGATCTGTTGAACCGATCGTTGAAAGTTGCTTCACGTCATTCGTTTGCGACATCTTATCGTCCCGGCGGCATCACGAATCGTACTGACTGCTGATACCAACTGATGTAGGGAAGCGTACGAATAGGAAAGATAAACGAGATTCTCTCGGTAAAACTCACAAAACTCAATCAAATCTTATTATCAATTCACCAAGTAACCATGAAGCAGGAGAGTCCTTTATATAAGGCTCTCAAAACTAAAAAGAACCTAACTTGTTAAAAAAGAAAATACCAAATAAATAAATATTCTCCTACCAACTAGAAAGAAGGAAATAAGGAAATAATAACATTCTCCTACCAACTAGATAGAAAGAAATAATAATAAAATACTATAATTAATAAAGCTAAATATGAAGACGATCATATTTATTTAGAAACGCAATCACGGTCTCGTCTCCATCAGGGGGCATGGAAGAATGCATGGGAATGGTGCGAGTGACGTTGTTGAAAATAAAAATAATTCGTTATAACTTTTCCATTTTGTGTAAGAAGTGTGGGGGCAAGAAAAAACGAAATTGCATACCATGTTTAGTAGAAAACATGCCAAAAAAAGTGTATCATCAAATTCTCGACCCATATCACATTGAAAGGTTTTCATTTCTTTTTCAAACGGAGTTTTGACAAGTGTAAGGAACTGAATAAACTTAGAGTAAGCCTCAAACTGTATTTAAGAGGATACACCCAATCATAATTTGTAAAGTGATCAAGAAATACGGGGTAAAAATGATGACCTTTGCCACATAAAACAGGAGAAGTCCACAAATCACTATAAAAAATATCAAAAGCAGAAAAAGTAACAGATGTAGACATAGAAAATGGCGAACGTTTGTGTTTTTCAATCTCACGAGAGTGACACAAATTGGAGCTATTATGGGATGAATTTATTTTTGCTCAAGAAAATGGTCACATGCTTTCCAGGGTGGCCCAAAAGATGATGCCATAAATGAGGAGGAGAGATGACAACAAGTGATAAAGGATTAGACTTGATAAATTTAGTGACGGGATAGAGGCCCCCTGAACTATTGCATCGCATGATGGTACCCCCGTTTGAAGATCCTTCACGAAAAAACCAAAGGGGTCAAATTCAACAGACACATTATTATCACAAGTAAATTTTCGTACAGAGACAAGGTTTGTGATAATGTGTGGGGTAAGGTCATTTTGTAAGGAAAGGTTAGGAGTGAGATGTGCTATGTGGGATCCTTGAACAAGAATTAAGGATCCATTTCCAACCAAGACATGAGGAATTGAACTTGAATTAAAAATTACATGCAACTTACCCGAGTGAGCAACCAAGTGTGAGGAGGCACCTATGTCCATATACCACGAATCATCTGGTGCTTGTAGATTCATAGAGAAGGCATGGTGGAGCTCAGTGGGAGTGGAGTCCACTAAGTATGCCTGAGTAGCCTGGAAGTCGGAGCAACAAGAGAGCCACGGGGAGATCTTCATACTCAATACAATCCTAGTTGTATGACGTTCTAGTTGTATGACGGTAAGAAGGAGATCTTCAGAGATAAAACATAAATCCAGAGATGACTAGAACATCTAATTGCTGCCATTTGGTCTTGGAAACATCAAGATCTGGCGAGTATTTTTGGGATCATCAATGTAGTCCATAACGTTAAGGGCACGAAAAGCAATCTGGAATAGTTACACCCAAGTGTGATATTGAACCCTTTGGAGATCAAGGGTCAATGGGACCAAATTTTCTATGGTGTGCACCGTTTGTGTGGGATGAAGAGAAGAGGAAGAAGATTTTTCACCCATGATAGAGATAGAGAAGAAAAAGAACGAGATGGCAACAGAAGAGATTTTAGGTTAAAGAATCGTTTGCTCTGGTACTATGCTATTTTGTATACTGTCCTCTGTAAGACTCTTCTTGTATTCACAATATACAAGCACAACTTAAGCTTTCACAATAACCCGAATTATATACAAATAAAAATTATTTGATAAAAATGTATTTACATGTGGCATTATTTGATAAAAATGTATTAACATGTGCCCACCGTAGGTAGGAAAGCATTTCCCTACTTATTAATCTGTATATATGATCAGTATTAAGTAAACTGCAATGGCACCCTTAACTAATTGGTTGAAATCGATGACTGCAAAAAAAAAAGCTAAAAACCATTGGGTGCTGAATTTTTTTTAAACAAAAGATGATTATTCAAATGAAAACTAACACATCTGACTGAGTTCTAAATACGCACAATATAAACATCAATAACATCATATTGGTAATCGAACATATAAAACATCTAATAAACACAATTAGATCTCGTCCATTTGAATACCTTACCCCACAAGGATTTAATTGTCGGATCAACATATACTCTTATTGTCAGATCAACACACACCCTTGTAGGTGTGTGAGTAGAGTATGTGAGTGAATTCACCCACAAACAATTACAATTGCAACTTTACCTGCAAAAGTCCAAATAATCATAATTCTTGTCCTGCACATTTGATACCCTTTTGCCAAATAAAAACTAAAACATATCCATGGACAAGAAAAAAATCTCACTCCTACTTTTCAACACTAATTTTTAACTGTAGACAAATTCGAACACCAAGCTTACAGAGAATGTCATGTTTGTTAGGGACAAGGATTAGGAAAAGCTGAGTGAACTTCATTAATTTCCGCAACTATCTCTGGAGTAAGCTGCACGGTGCAACCATTGAGTACTTCCTCGAGCTGCCACAGTTTAGTTGTTCCGAAAACAGCACTTGCAACAAGAGGGTGTCTTAAAACAAAAGCTGTCCAAATACTTCAGATATAAGATTTCTGGACTGGTCTATCAATGAAAAAATGATATCAAGATAAACACTATCCTAAAGGCCGCTCATCCCATTAAATAGCTATTAAAAGAACCCATGAAAGTTAGCCTTTTCTAATCAGATATTATGTATTCAGGATGAGGTACGTACATTCCAAAAGGCACTTTGAGGTTCTCGAGTTAAACTACATTTCAAACGCTATGTTTTCTAATTAAACCCAAATACATATATATATATATATGTATATATACATATACAAGCATCTATCGTTTCACAAACTACGTATTACGACCACAAGATCAACAAAAAAGTTCTTGGATGACAATGTGCACTGATATGAGGACCAAAGCTCCACCATACACAATTAAGCACACTACGGGAACAAATATGATGAATAACATGGGCTTATCATTCTTATTTTAAGAAGGCAATACCAACATTTGTTGAACTGAGATGGTATGTTAATCCAAAAACGAAATAAGACATAGATTACAGTAAGGGGCGTTAAATCCATAGGACATCTCAAGTTTGCAACAATTGCTATTACCCTTTAGAAGAGCAACATTTGTGTTTCTCAAATGCTTCCATGTCTATCTCAGACGTACTTAAATTGGTAAAGGTTAGATGAAACACACACATAAATATTTAAATAAATAAAAAATTATGTTATTGAAGTTGTTCGCCGAGATAAAATCTATAAGTTGTTATGTTAGTAATTAATATTTCAGAAATGAATTTGCAATATCAAATGAGATTGATCAATAATATATTTGAGGAAAAAATAAGGAAAGAGAAATAGGATTGTGACTAAAATACGAGACACCATAGGCTATGTTTGGTAAAACTAGCTGATAAACTAGTTGATAGCTGATAAGCTAGCCTATAGCTGACAAGTAATTTTTGAACTTACAGCTTATAGCTTATGATTTATAGCTGAAAAGCTAGTTTTATGATAAAGGTGTTTGGTAAAATTAGCTAGCTGAAATAAAAATTTCAACGAGCTTATTTGAAAAGCTACCTAAAGAAGCTTATCAACTTTTTAAAAAAGCTCGTCCTACCAAACGGAGCTTAATTGAAAACATGGAGCTTATAAGCTAACCAAATAAGCTATAAGCTAACTTATTTGTCTACCAAACATAGCTTATATATTGGTTGTGTTTTTGGGAAGATGAATTTTCAAGAAACGGGTTCCTCAGAAATTTTAGTTCCCTTTTTCGGTTCATTCAATTCAAAACGTATCTCCAATTTCATGATTTAGTTATTAGAGAGCAAAGGAGACGAGGCAAATAATACAGTTGTGATAAAAAACAAATTGTAAGCAACAATGGAATAAATCTAACAGATAATGGAAGTCAATATATAAGAAGAAGAATAAAAA
>BKCP01004650.1:622201-655636 GCA_008636005.1 Striga asiatica | reverse complement strand
TTTTTTTTGGATAAAAAATTCGGATGATGGTGGTGGAGAAATTGAACAGAAAAGAGATACGAAACAATGTGAGATATGATGGAAATAATAGGGGAAATTCCATTAGAAGACTCAACTTTTTGATATTGTATCGATTTAAGGCTTGAATTTTATTCTTTTTCAATAGAAGACCTATATTTTAGGTTATTCTCAATTTAAGGCTCACTTTTTTAATTAACTTTCCATTGTAAGGCCCAATTAACTTTATTATATTTTGATATAAATATGTGAACCAATTAACTTTATTTTATAATATACTTATGCGAACAAAAATAATTTTTTATTTAGTTTATATATTACATACTTATAATAAATATCTTTAGTAATATTCACTTAATAATAAAGCGAAACTATATAAATTATATTTATGCAAAAGTTTAATTATGAGTAATTTAAAAAAAATGATGAGTGAATTAAAAAATATGCAATGAAAATATCATTTTTATTAATAATATAAACATGTAATAAAACTAAAAAATAATATATAAATGCAATCTACAAAAACATATCATTTTCAACAAGCAATGACATAGTATCAACTCTTGCCTCCAAAAAGAAAAGTTAAAATTAAATTTTTATTAATATAATTTTACTAAAGATATTTATTATTTTTTATTATAAGTATGCCAAATATAAATTACAAAATAATAATATAACAATACTTTTATTCACATAATAGTTGTTTTACATATTTATATGAAAAGGTAAAGTTAGTTGGGCTTATAATGTAAAATGAGAACTAAAATGTAAACCTTAAAGTGAGAATAACCTACAATATAAGTCTTCTGTTGAAAAAGTACAAAATTTAGGCCTTAGATGAATATAATTACTAAAAGTTAAGTCCTCCAATAATTTCTCCGAAAATAATAGTGATCCAGGTCAGCCAACATTATTTTTACTCGGTCAAATATTCAGTTTATTTGTTGCGAGAATCTTTATTACATGAGTTGCATTTTTTTCAACCCCCTTTTACATCTAATACAAATGTATTCATAGTAACTGTAGCTTTCATCCGGTCGTGTTGCGTACCATACTAGCATTCTTTACTGATACAACGTATGAAATGTTTATTTCCCTTGCTTTCTTACTGACCTTGACAGAACATATAAACTAATAAAAACCCAAATGTAACTGAAACCAGATAGACACACTTTCCCCAAAATAAAAAAATAATAAAATCAAAATTTATAGTGTGTAGATTTCTGAGGAACAAAGAAAGAACTACTTTTCCAAGATACCACAACTACAAACTTACTGTATGCATCTCATTATCCGTAAGTATTTCACTCATGAGGAAAAAGTGTTAAGTTTTTTTTGAGGCGTGTTCTTCCCTTGGTGGCATTAAATCCACTCAATGGCATATGATGCAGGAGACTTACAATTATGATATTATCCCAAGCAAATATCACATGGAGCCTGAGGCACAACAAGCTGTCCACTCTGCAGTTAATTTCGACGCATTTTCTTCTTCAGTTTTTCCTCTTGAATGTATCTTCCCCGCCTTTCATCTCTCTGCCGCTTTTTCAAAATTTGCTCCTCCTTTGCACGTTCCGCTTCTTGTGCCTTCCTCTTTGCAGCTTCCTTGAGTTTTCGCTTTTTCATCTACAGAAATGGCATTACATGTGTCAGATATTTCAATCTTTTCAATTACACTTCAATTATGACACAGATATTGGAATCTGCAAACTGAAAAAGTGAAGCAAGTAATTTTATCCTTTTTCAATTACCAAGTTTTTTAGTGTAACTTAATTGCACCAGCAACAAGCTTATCAGAAACCCAAAGTGTTTAAACGGAAAAAAACAAAGGAAAAAGAACGGCGCGGACAACTATTACCATTCAACAACATAAAAGGTAGCAAATATATGTATTTTGTCAGAACAGCCATCTAAGAATGTTCTTTCAGATTTTATTTTTCTGGTTCTCGGGTAAATTACCTTTTCATTTCTAATAAGTTGAAGATGTTGAACCATAGCATGCACTTTCCGGTCATGTGGCTCCATGACCACAGCTCTCTTACTTTCAAGCGACGGCCGTTTTCTAGAAGGTATGTCCTTGGGTTTCGATGCAAATGGCAGAGCCTCCTGCAGAGACTTCGGGATAACTATAGGATTGAACTTCCTCGGCTTCCTTTCAATAGGCTGTAAAACAGACGAGAAACAAATGAAACCAACAATTGAAGCAAACAAACAAACAAAAGGAAATAGGAAACAAACAAATGATATGAATGAAAACAAACAAATGAAACCAAATTTGTTCATAATTTTTTTATGTCTATTGACTCTATTTCTAACTTCAGTAAAAGCTCATACTTACTCTGTAAAGAGAATCCTTGTTGACTGGCACTGGAAGGTTTTGTTCCTTCCTTAGTTCGGCAACTGTTTTCATTCCCTGCCAAGTCTTATCACGGGGCTGCAAGGCAGTTGTCAGAGGATTGTAAAACTGAGGAACTTCAACCTGGGACCAGGCTCGTAAAAAAACGATGTCTCCCATTTTAATTTTATCCTCGAAGGTGCATCTAGCAATGCCTTCTTTAGCATGTCCGCCTTTCTTCTTAAACTTGTTAGCAATCTCTTCCTTTGCAGCCTAATAAGTGAAATAGCAAACGATGAGGTAAAAAGTCCATGTAGGTATAAGCTAGAAGTCAGAGTTTCCTTGAACAGAATATAATACAACAAGAGCCAACAGAAAGCTCCAGCTGTAGTCTATGAATGTTCATTCTTTTTTTATATATATAGTTATAACAGAGTGGGGTAGTAATTTTCCTTTTTTTGCATCTTTTCCTCATTAACCTCTGTCCACTGAATTCAAGTCATTTTTTCTCCAGAATGTCAACTACTTAACAGATTTGACACACAAGTAAAATAAAGGAACCAAGTTTGACCAAAATATTTGATCCCATTATGCAAATTATTGAGGTAATATTAATAATAATATAAAAGTACCACATCCAGAACAACACATGCTTGTGAAAAACAAAGAAAATAAAAAGATTAGTAGTTATAAACTTCAACTACAAAAGGATAGAGTTGATTTATTATGTAGCATTCGGCATACAAAAGATACCTTCTTCACTTGCCCACGTATTCCACTAACTGTTCGTATGGCTGCGCCTTCGAACCTGGCTACTTCAAGATCTGAAGTGAACATGTCTTCAATAAAAGCAGTCTTCTTGAAGATTTTACAGGCATGTCCAACTAGTTTAATCTTCTTCATTATTTTTGCAGCATGGTTGAACTCCAGGATTGTAGCGGTAGCTGTAATCCTAAATGAAGCCTGCAATAGAAGTTGGACATGGCTAACATCACAAACTGAAACTGTCAACTAAAAACAAAGAATCACACACTTGATGGTCAAATAAATAGTTGGTGGCCTGACTCCATTTCTTTCGATGCAAAAACGCAGGTCAACGTGTCTTGTAAAAGATCGAAATCGGCAATAAGGTTCACTCCAAAAAAAAACTCCTGGCCCACATAATTTTTCGGTATATTTTATGAAACAGTTATCATTTGGATTATACATTTATCCCAAAACAACCTAGTTCAACGAGCGCTGTCTCAATGTGATTGAAACACGGCAGACAGAATGAAAATGTGCATGAACTTTATATTACTGATTCCATAATCTCCCATTTTTAGATTGTAGAGACAGGATTACACATAAGTCCTTTGATTTGGCAACACACACGCCCTGAGCTAATTTTATTTTTATTTACTTGACATACAAGAATTGAAAATGTGAAGAAATTTACTCCATAGCTCTTTAGTTTCTCATCCTTCAATTGTTGAGAGCACAATATGTGATCTCCTTTGGATACTCCTTATGCAGAATAACTAGAACTTGAGAGCTCTCAACTTAATAGAAGAATACAAACTTACCTGATTATTTGATAGATTCTGAACAGCGACCACCCCAGTATGAGGGGGAGCAAGTGGACCCCAAAACATAGCAAGACAATGCATATGCTCAGGTGTGTATTTTAGCATACGATGTCGGCCATTGCGATCCTCAATGGCATATATTGGTACAGTCTGATAACGTCTCCATCCAACAGACACGATTATAGGGTCTCTAGTCTTCAATACTTTCTTGTGCCATCTATGGCGCTTCAATCGTGCCTTCAGGAATAAGAACGAACAAACAAACATTTAGCGTGAGAAAAAACCAGCATGAAAATTTAAAAGAAAAAAAAAAGTTTCAGAAAGTTCTATACCTGCATATATCCAACATTTTCCTCTCCCAAAGCAAGTCCACCAAGCAGAATTGGATGACAAGGGTCAAAATTTTCAACCATTTCATAGGGCACATCACGAACTTCAATTCTAAGATACGTCCCAGTTCTGTAACCTTCTATTTCAATACGAGTAGCTTCATCGAGTTCATTAAGTTCCGCAATGTTTACTTGTTTCCGAAGTTCAATTTCCTCCTTCAACTGCACAGAACGAGATAATAAGTAAAGGTCTTCCAGGATCTCGAAAGGTTCAAATAGGTAAGTAGCAGATAGATTACTTTATCAACGAATCCACCTCCACTGCTCTGACCACCAGTAGTCTTGGCATCATTATCACCACCTTCACCTTCATCAGGGAACTCTGATTCATCATATGTAAACTAGAATTAAGGACACAAATGTTCAACATATTTATTGAAATGTAAGGTATGCCAATCTAATAAGCCAGACACTAAAGCCCATTAGGCATTTCTAGATCAGGCACTCATTTCACTAAAAAAGGACAGATGAAAGGTGTAATTTTCACTCATAAAACTGGAGAAAAAAAAGAAATGGGCATTCGTAAAGAAAAAGAAAAACAAAAATCGAAAGCAAGCCTCCAGCAAAGCAAGTTACTGTGCTAGGATCGAGCTAGCCCACACCAAATCCAGAAAACTGCTACTTGGTTTCAAACTTTCAGCAGCCCAAATCCCAAGTTAGGACACGTGATTAGTGTCAAGAGAGAGTATGAAAGAACTATCTGTAGCACAATAGACTGTAAGAGAAAGGATATTGAGCATCAAATTTGGCACGAAGAGCAAGTTTTTTCAGTCGTCTCTCCTCAGCAGCCAAATCATCCGCCTTGCTAGCATCATCATGCTGGCTTTCATACTTCTGACCCGTTTCCAAGTCTTCGAATTCACCGAAGACTGCATCATCATCGCCATCATCAATGTCACCAGGGGTACCTTCAGAGAGGCAATTTCTCAAGGATGCCTTTGACCAATCTCCAGTGACAAAGCGATCACGTATGCTTGCAATTAAATTTTCATTCCTCCAATCCCTCAGACTCGCGGTGCTTGTAAATTTCGAGCAGTCATCTGTGTCAACGTCATAGCTGTTTATATCTTCCTTTGATTTCTGCGCCCAACCAAATGAAAAAACAGTTATAAACCCAACTATACCAACCACATCAACAACTCCAAATGACAATAGAGTATGGCTGGATTCAGTGTACTACAGTGTTTGCTAAGCTTATTAAAAGATCTTATTAGCTTCTATATCTTGTAAGATATTTTGAGAGCTGATGAGTTGTTATATCTTATCCTAAAAATAAGTTTTTGAAGTGTTTGGTTACAAAGATATGATACTCATATGATCTTACAAATAAGTTGGGTTGGTTGTGTATGTCTTTTAGGAGCTTGTAGGGTGCAATTGGATAAATTTTCAAATGCGAAAAAACTTTTTGTTGGAGAAAGAAGAGTTAATGGAAGAAATAATAATTTTAATAATATAAACTGATGTGATTGTGATGTGAAAGGTAAATTGTAAAATAATGACTGAGGAGTTATATATGTGTGGGTATATCAAAAGTAAAAATTTATAAAGTAATTTGTGGTAATGATTGATTTTTAAATTAAAAAGTTGTATTGGGAAAATTGAGGAGATAAAAAATGAGATGAATGTATAGAGTATATTTTGGTTGGAGAATGAAAATATTCATTTTCTTGTATCCAGTTGCACCCTTATGCTCTTAAGGAGATTATTTTTGCATATTAGAGCTCTTTTCGTTGGGCTCACCAAACACACCCGTAAAAGAGTATTTAACAGCAGAAAAGTCAGCAGTCAGAATAGCAAAGGCAAACCTTGTTTCCTTCCCCTTTAGGCTTAAAGAACTCATCATCCTCGCTTTCCTCTTCACCAGTGTCTTCAACCTGGTTAGAAGACTTTGATTCAGGTTTCCCATACACAAGTTGCATAAGGTTCATGTTCTGTCTCGAGGCAGTTATTTCATTCAAGGATTCCTTCCATTTGGAAATATTTCCCATCCTCCCATCTTCTGCAAGAGCAACAATCAAACAATGAGAAATTTTCAAGCTACTTGCATAGGATATTAGCACATCAAAGAGAATATGAAAACAGAATCTGAAAGAGAAGATGAAATAGACAGTCCTCTGAAATCACAAATGAACACACCATTATCCTCTTCATCTTCATCTGAATCACTGCCCTGATCTTCATCTGAATCACTGCCTTGATCTTCATCTGAACCCTGCACAAGGTTTGAACCACATAGTGGATCAAAATCCAACGCAACTTTTTATTAGAGCTTACAGCGCATTAGTTTATTTAGTTAGAACCACATTAGGAAAGAAGAAAATGGAAGAAAAGAAAGGGCATAAATACAACAAACCGCAGCAAAAATGAAAAATTAGTCATAGCAGAATGCCAGTCCAGGAAAACTTTAACTCACAAAAATTTAGTTACTGGGAATCTCGCATATGTGATTTCAAGGTGTTCATTAGCTTTCAAATTTTAGGTTTGACTTTATTGATTAGAAGCCTTGAGACGAAATTACTCTGCAGCTTAAACAAATTTATCGATCATAATCTTCCATGGAAACCACATTTTCTTGAAGAAGGCTACAAAATTTCCAAGTGCACAAGTTGTAAAGCTCAGAAAAAATCTTGCTCTTGGAAAAGCGTTACTTCCACTTTTACCACAATTAAAAAACATAGATTCTATAATGATGTCTATACTCCCTCCATTCTAGATTACATGTCTTTGTTATATATATTTTTGTAGATTAATTGTTGTTCTAAATAAATTTTACTGATATTTATCATAAGATGGAAGAGACAGAAAAAAAAAGTACACGTTGGAGAAAGAAGGGTGGGTCACGGTTCCGGAGCTGGAGAATACAGAGATCATTATTGTAAAAGGAAGAGAGGAAGAGGGAGAGAGAATAATAGGAAGAGAAAATATCTAATCAGTAGATTGAGAAGACTTGATATAAAGGTCTATGAGCCAATGCGTTAATTTGTAATTATGATATTTTAAACTACAACATTTTTGAGAAACAGAGTATTTGTCAGGTTTTAAGAAAAATAAACTGTGAAACTCTATCAGATCAAGCACGACCTTAATAAAAATTTCAAAGCAATGTTCTTAGACATTAGATTCTCCGTAACCTAAGATAGTTAATGCTAGTTAATTTCGAGTAAACAGCATACAACCTAATCAAGCTCCACTCAAACTTAGCTGTGCACTAAAAAGCAGATGAAAATGTGAAAAAATTACCTCAGAATTATCAACATCTATTTCGTTTTCGAAAACAGTTTTCCTCCTCACCCTTCCTTCATGGATATCAATCTGTTCCTTATAGTTGTTTTGGTCCTTCCGAGTTTGTTCTGCTGAATGGAAATCTTCCTCATCAGAACTGTCTTCATTTGATTCATCATCGTCATCTTTCATCTCATATTGATACTGCTCTATGGGCTCCAAAGGTTCACCCCGCTCAGCCTCTTCATGAGCAGCAGCAACTGAACGAGTTTGAGCTTGAGACGACGACTCAGGTCTCTTCCCAAATAACGATATGAAACTCTGTTCCAACTTCTCGTCAACAGAATACTTCGTGTTCTGTAATGACTTGACCAATTCAATACCAACATCACGCTGTTGTCCTGTCATTGAAAACCACACAGTTAGGAAGAGAAGTTAAAAGGAAACAACGGCAAGGAGAGCATACGAGAATAAATGACAAAGAAGAATTCCAAAGAGTTTAAAAAACGAAAGTAAGATATAACCTTTGGATGTTCCATCAGTATTGGCTCCATCTTTAGAAAACTGCACAAAATGGTCATTTATATTTATATAGACAGCATCCTTATCATAAAGGAGATCCCCCAACCCTGACATAGGTGCATAGAACAGCTTTTCCTTATCTCGCAGACCCTTCTTTTTGGCAGCTGACGGTAGAGGGCAAGGATCAGGCAGAGCTGTAATTCCAGTCAAAGAAAAATCACCCACTCCAGCAATATGTGCCTGCTCAAAGCAAGGTTATTCAAATCAGACCATATAATAAGACTTAAAATCTGCAACCGCAATCTGTCTATAAGAAAATTACAGAAATTGGATAAACAAGCTGCCAAAACAGGGAAAAACTAGGAACACGCGAAAAAATAGCAGAACTGAAGCCAGTTGTTGGTGGGGTTGGGAAAACAAGACAATGAAAAAAGAAAAGAAAATCGCTCGGAAGAGAGTTACACAAATTTAAACTTATAATATTTACACACATTAACAGATATATGCATCACTGATGACTGGGCAAAAACAAGAGAATCATTCAACTACAAACACCTGACTAAACACATAAATCAAGTTAAGCTATTCAGGTGTGATAGATAAGAAACGATAGAACGCATCGATGAAGAAGACAAGCTCCATAAAAATCCTAATCCACACAATCCAAGCCTAAAACTAAAACTAATAACTTAAAATAAACCTGTTAGAAATTAAACAGTAGTAATGGTCACAAACTATCACGTTTGTACTTGAGATTTCATGAATAAGAGCAAAACATACAATTTGTACTTTTAGATTTGAACTAACCAGCAGACATGGGTCAGCAGTAAAAGGTAACATCATCAATGTGCAATAAACTGAATACAAACTATGTACCTTTGTTCCCTTCTTCATATTACAGCCACGCAAATAACCATACAAGATAGCAGTTCTATCACATTTATTGTTCGTTTGAACTTTCTCTGGGGGAGTAACATCTTCAAACCGATCTACTAAGATGTAAGGATGTGAAAGTCTCCAAGATAAAGGAGGGAATCTCATGACAGAAATAAACCTTGCCAGGTTATGTACTTCACGTTTGGTATACCTGCCAGCAACAAGCAATTAGAAAAGTGCAAGATTGCATCCATCAATAAGTAACTATGTAAAACTAATATAATATGAGAGTGCTCTTGCACTTACTTTCCATGAATAAGGCCAGATAAATAAAATAACTTTGCACCGGCATAGATCTCAGTCCAGAAACGGTGCTTGAGACGCTGTTTTGTTTTCTTAAGTTTCTTTGCATCCTTGAATTTGTCCAAATGTGTAAGGACGCCCATTACTCTAGGGAAACCATGATTTTGCAATATGTTAAGGAACTCGAAGGTTTCCTGCGAACAAAGTTAGATCAATGGATTGACAAAAATTTCTCAGGTGGAACTTTAAACATTTAAACAGGGTGTTTTCGAAATTTGCACAGCATTGATAATTAAGAGCAAAGTAGTAAAACAAAGGAAATAATGAACAATACCATGTAAGCATTTACCCGAAAAATAGTGGTTTTAAGAGGATACTATCGTATTTTGTGCGTGACAACTGACAATAGAACATTTAGACTGCAATATCCTACAAATACATTTTCATTTGAACATAGCTCCAAATAAGATTGCTTATAAAACTTTCAAATACATATATATATACACACATTCAGTAACATCCACTCTTTCGCTCACCACTCACATCAATCATCATTATCTTTTCAATCAAATAATCCATCATTATCACACAAATTCTTCAAAAAATACACCTTTAATCTCAAATACCAGCTATCTTACAATAAAATAAAAAAAACCAACTTTTATTTCATTCTAATCGTATATCCAAAGTCCAAACTCACTCAAACCCTTCATTCAAAAACTTTGTCGCCACTATTCTCCACTATAAAAAATTCCTAAATTGAATTAGCCTGCAAAATCTAATATATGACGTCCTTATATCAAAGCTCCGTGGATATTAAAAACAGCACCAGAAGCATACCATTTCAAAGCCATAGCTTCCGTCAATGAGGAGAAGGGCTAGATCAGCAAATTTAGCACAATCTATCATCCCATTAATATCATTTGGGCACTCCACAAATTGAAGTCGTCTCTGCTTACCTAAATCACAAACAATCAATCGATCATAGAACACGTCAGGTAGACACAACTCAAAGAAGAGAAACTCTTAAAACAAGAATACATTGACTCGTTGAGATTATTGAATCATGTGATCACAGATGTATTTGCTTAGCATGAATAATGCACACAAAATTAAAACAGAAACAACCCTTGCCCACGAGCTAACCTGATACTATAGTAATTGGCCCGCAAACTTCAGGCAAATTGTGCTTCGTGTAATGCTTTACTAGAGACTTAATCAGCAACGACTTCCCAACCTAAAAATAACCAAATCTTCCAAATTCCAGAATCAACTCTTGGAAAGCAGCATATAGACTAACCAAGAAATGTCACAGATTCAAGAGCACAAACCTGTGGAGGTCCCTGGACCACAACAACAAAAGGAGCAGGTTCTCCTGTAGTCCGATCAATAGTGGGGACATGGAGCCTTTTCTGCTCCTTCTCTGTAGCTATCGCTTGCAGACGCTTGGCTTTCACAGATGAAGTGAATGCAAATGCCTGACACAAGCCGATAATATATTCACACCAAACTAATTAATCATCATAGAATCAAGCCTACTGTGGTGCGAATACACTAAGAAATATGAAGACTCATTAGGGGGAAGGATTCAAAACCCGTCATAAATTTCAAATCCACCCACCATTGTCAGGTACAATCTCAAAACAGTGGATATGAACGAAATCCTTCCAAAAATTTTTCATTTTTTGAGGATTTGAAATTCTTCCAAAAACCCGAAAATATATCATTGTATTTCTTACACAAAGAGATACTCGTTCATTTCTCTAATACACACACAAACATAACTCCACATGCATACACACACACGCGCGGAGAGAGAGAGAGAACAGATTTCACAAACACAAAACACAAACAAGATACATTTCACACACATAAATTACCAAAGTTTCACGCACACACGACATGTTTTTCACACAATGTCCATAAGAAAAGTTCATAGACACTACATATTTGAAATATTATATTTTTTGATAACTCAAATTGATTATACAGTTCGAAAGCTCGTAGAGAAAGCTGAATGAGATGTTCAATAACAAATTAACAATTGAGAAAAAATAACGTAGTCACTTTGCAGTTTCTAAGAACTCACATCACGCCCTCCCAGGGATCATAAATGAAAGGAACTTTAATCACTCAATCGAACACAACCTGATTAACTAAACCCACAATGTATGACAAAGACGAGCTAACATGCCATTACGGTAGTCTTAACCTTACCTTTGTTCCACTACACGAACATAACTAAACATCTTTAATTTGCAAACTAGAAAGTAACATAGAGTGGTAACATTCAACCACCCACAGAAACAAACTTGGGTGCACTCCACCTTCTGTTCACCTGAACTTCCAAACACTCACCAATATAAAAGTTACTGATTTTTACACACGCTAGAATACAGAAACCCACTTTGCAACTAGCAACCAGTACCTTAGGATTGTGAAGCTTTTTCTGTTCTTTCGAAAGATCTTCATCCAAATTCGGGTTCGACTTGGATTTTTTCTTGGCTGAAGCGCCGGATTTTCGAATCCTGTGAGACTTGTGAGCCTGCTCGTTTCTATCATTTTTCTTCTTATTCTTCTGGTCGCTTTCTTGCACCATGATTACTTCACAAATCACCTGTGCCGATAGAGACCATGAAAGAGGCGACCAGAAAAAATGAGGTTTTAAGCGGAAGGGCAAGAGGGTTTTTGAGGGATGCGACGTAAGACATTTTAAAGGGCAGAATTTTATAACAGGTCCTATATTTTGAGAAATTCATTTTTCTTTTATTCTCATATTAGTTGATTTCTCGTTCTAGGAACTTGAAAGAAAATAAAGAGATTTTTTTTTTATTTTTATTTTTTTTTGGTCGATTTTCAATCATTTTATTATTTTCATTTTGACCTTATTTATTTTCCAATCTATATTTATATCTATTTATATCTATATCTATATCAATTTTTATAGTAAGTTTGACTAAAAAATAAATGATTTGATTTACTATTAGTGGAAGTTCGAAAAAAACACATGTGAATCTGTGAAAAGTAAATTTAATTGAGATATCTAAAAAAATTTAGAGATTCTTATGTAACAAATTTGGAGAATCTTATATTAAAATTTAATTTGTTTTAAATATTAGTCCAATAGGAATCTATTTTTATTGGTAACAAATTGAAAATTCTTATGCAAAAAAATTGAGATTTTGAATTGAGATATCCTAACAATTACGAATTGAGATATGCCAAAAAGTGGATTCCTAAGATTATTTATAATAAGTTGCTTCGACTAGTGTTCATCGGGTCACACCAATTTAAAGCTAGCGTGCTAGACTAAAGGTGTAGAGGACATAGGTTTGCAGCGGTGATGTGCCCGTCCCATCGGTCATCATTAGCTACAAGTTGAAATATTAGATTATTTTTTTTCTTCTGAGTGCTCTGGGAACCCCGACCTCAGTAGAACGTTGAAATCGGATCTTCTATGGCAAATGCTTGTTTGGATTAATTTCTAGGGTTCCGGCATACTGGGGCGTGGACATCGTTAATCCGCTGTTCAGACCCTGACACCCCCCTCCCCCATGGTGTCGAGAGGATGAGGGCTCAGCGTTAGATTTGGCTTTTCGCGAGAACCATCATTTGGTTAAGTGTAGATTAATTTCAAGACTTCTCGTCTCCCAACTCGGATATCAACACAAGGCCCTGAGCTCGGAGGGGAGGGCGGAGACGTTTCTGCGAGGTCGTCATCATGATATATCCGAGTTGGTCATGATATAATGCGTGCGTCTTTATCGGCGCTAAGTCTGAGCATTAATGATGGCCATCCGAGCATCGCTTCATAATGAGGCGTGTTTGGATCCTCTTCATTACCCATAAAAGATGTGCCATTTTAATTTTTTAACGCAGTGGCATTTTCCTGATGGCTTGTTGGGTCTTTCAGACTTCTGAATCTGAACCATCAAATTTCAAATTTCTGGAATTGGGACAGTGTTTGTCAGAGGAGACCCGCTTCCTTTACGATGCCGCGTTCCGCGACCAGGTGTCCATTCTCGATAAATTGACGTTTTCACCATTTCGGACAATTTTTTGCCTTCGTGGAGATGTCCTAGCCCTTTACTCTGAGGAAAAGTTGCGCACCCGTTGCTATTGTGTTGTTCGAGCTTCCGCAAATTCGTCAGCTCCCCGATAATTTTTTCTTCATTTTACTTTCTCTTTGTAATTATTGAGCATGTCGACTTCATCACGTCTGGTGATTGGTGTCGAGTTCACCGTGGATGACACTACCGCCTTAATCCTTGGCGCCGATAAGTTGGTTGTTTATTCACCGTCTTCAGCCGCGAGAGCATTGACGATAGCCGTAAAGAGGGGCCCAATAGAGGGAACAAGGGTGGCAGAGGTGGAAGAAGATGAAACATCCCTGGTACGCACGCGCGAGTGGATTGGACCTCAACGCGGAGCTCAGAATTGGCTTTGATGAGGAGATTGATATGGGCTGGTGGAGAACACACTTCAAGGCGACACCTATGGCTATATACGGGCCCCCCTGGTTAAGGGGGACTTTTAATCTGACCAGGCCTAAGAGGACATCGTACACACACTAGACGGATATTGGCTCCGACCTTCCCGAGTGTGGCTCGTGTAGTGTTATTTGACCATAGGCACCATGGCCTTGGTGATTAGGGAAGCTGAGCTCGTGGAATTGAGGATTTCGGTCAACATACCTCCTTATGTTCAAATCGTTGAACCGTACCCCTACGAGAGGATTCATAACCCACCCAGGGGTTACATAGGGGTGCATAAGAGGAGCATGACCATGGGCCTGAGGTTTACTCTGCCCGGTCTCCTTGTAGAGGTTGTGTGCATAATTGGGGTCGACTTTACCTAGATCTCACCTGTCGTCTGGGCAAAGGTGATAAGTCTGATCGTCCTATTTTAAAAGAAGGGATGGCCTGATCCTACCCGCGATGACATCCTTGCGATCTTTATGTTCAAAGAGTAGGCCAAAAAATTCGGCTACTACTACTGTCCGACCAGGGGTACACAAGGATCTCATCTACAAACTTCCTAACACATTAAACGGCTACCAAAGGGAAAGGTTTTCGGTCAGCGGCAATTGGAAAACGACGGGCATGGTTGTGATTGGTGAAGCTACGGGACCCCAAGAGTACCGACCAAATTCTTGACCGTGAAAGGCGTGTTTGCTTTTCGGTACCATCTTGTCTCTAACATTTATTCTTTTCTTATGCTAACAGGTCGGCTTTTCAGCCAGCTTGATAGATTGCTCTCGGATCCTCGAGCTTCGCGGTATTGGAAAAAACTCGTGGAGGAAGATAACCTGTTCGAGGCTGGCCTTTTTCCGGACGTCGAAAGCTATTGCTTTGACCCAGGTAATCGCTCGTCTCTTTTTTTGGCTAGATTTACACCAGAGGGAGGCGAACCATCGTGATGGCATACCCTCATATGCAGTTTACTATCCTCTGGAGCGGCTCCGTGGGTTCTCGACTGTAAAAGACGCAAAGACATTTATTCGCCACAATCCTTTTAATGTTTTCTTTACATTAAAAATTGATTGTATTATGGATAAAAAATATATAGGTATTTCATAACTGATATTCAAAAAAATTGAAAAAAAAAAAATGTTAACATACAAAAGAGAGAGTTACCTGATTTCAAAGATCCTACTTTTTTAACTCTGATTGAAGTTATTTCTCAACAAGTTACGTTCAAGATGTGTTGAGCTTTATGTGATCACCAAGGTATTTTCTCATGTGGCCGTGGAGTAGCCCCAAGGTATTTTCAAGGTCAATAGCACCAACTTGAGCCGTGTTACGAAGGATACCCCACCCAAGATGTGGAGTGAGATGTTTTGGAGACACCATTTAAAAGAACATAGGAATAATAAGTCGAAACCAAGACAATAAAAAATGACGCTAGTTGGGAAGCAACCCAATATTTTCTCTCTTTTCTTTTTATTAATATTATTATTATTATTATTATTATTATTATTATTATTATTATTATTATTATTAATATTATTATTAGTTCATTCTTAATTTAAACTATGTTTCGTAAGCCAAATAAGCTAGCTTATAGCTTATTTGGTTAGCTTATAAGCTCCCTGTATTCAAATAAGTCTCATTTGGTAGTTAAAAAAGCTCGAGCTTATCTCATAAGCTACTTTAGGTAGCATTTCAAATAAGCTAGTTGAAATTTTTATTTCAGCTAGCTTATCAGCTAATTTTACCAAACACTTTTATCATATAAGCTAGATTTTCAGCTATAAGTCATAAGCTAAAAAATTATAAATAAGCTATAAGCTAGCTTATCAGCTATCAGCTAGTTTTACCAAACATAGTGGTTGATTTTAGCCAATTTTTTTAGGAGATGCGGTGCTTGGGGTTTGTTGGCTGGTTGATGAAGAACTGGGCCGGAGTATTGACCGTAGTAGGGCTGAAGTACATAACTAGCCAGTTGATAAAAAACAAGAGGAAATTATACCCTGTACAATATATATAATTTTTTATTGCAAAATCACTAGATCTATAAAATTAATTGCAAAATTACAAAATTTATAAAAATTGATTAATTTAAATATGCAATTAATATGCGTATTAAAGGTAGACTTATCACCTTCCTATCTCTCTCTCTCTCCCCCTATCACGACACTTTCATNGATCGGTCTAAGACGGCAACAACGACTTAGATGAGAGGGGTCGGCGTAGTGATGGATTGGCAGACTCGCTGGGAGTAAGGCGACATCCTACAAATCCCTCAAGTCCACTATCGACAAGAGCCTCCAAAAAGCTCGAGTCGATGAAGACGACCGACGCAAACCCCACCACCGCGGCAATTCTCAAGAAATCGTCCAAGAAAAAGAAGATGGGCCGCGTAGAGACCTTGCTGAAGGAGTCCAACCGTGACCTCTCGATGTTCAAGTTCAAATCCGGCGCGCACGAAAAATGAGAAATTTGTTTTTTATTTTTCGGTCGATTATTGTTTTGTTGTTTTGGATAAGAGAATTTATATGTTTCGGGTATGAAAATTTTGTACATGATTTATATGTTACCATCAGATATGAAAATTTACATGTTGCGGGTATATACAGTATATACCAGAGTGTATAACACACATATACATAAAATATACATGAAATATACACTCGAGGTTCTCGTAATTCAAGCCAGCGACAGATCGGGATACACATATACATAAAATATACTTTAGTTATACACTCGAGTTTCAATCGTTTCTCAAAATCGATTTCAGTACCCACATATACATAAAATATATTAAAGATATACACTCGATCCCTGAACTGCGGATCTCATTCAATACCCACATATACATAAAATATACATAAGATATACACTTCTGCAGACCTGCGACGCCGTAGTTTCGAATAAGGGTGAACATATTCCTAATTATATCTCTTTTTCCATTTGATATGAACAAATTCCTAATTATTTGGTTAAATACACTTACCTATCTTTTAATCAATTTTTTGCGTGATTGTAGGAAGGTGATTGAAAACATAATGGAAATTTTTGCTTGAGCAATAAATAAAAGCACTAAAAATGATAACCATGTAATTAAAATCTAGCATCTCGTATTTTTATAATATTTTTAAAATCGTGTGGTATAAATACAAATTGCCCAAAAAATAATTTCATTAAAGTACCTGTATACACAGAAGAGGCTGAAAATTGGACTGAACATGGGCAAGGGCTGATGGAATTTAAATTGTAGGACTAATCGAATTATGTGAGCGGCTCAATTTTAAGGAAAAACAAAAGAACGGGTCCAAGTAAAAAAAGGTCCAATTACAACTAATTTCGAGCCAAAAAAAATAAATCGTCTAAAGAAGAGACGAGGGAGTCTCGTCTCTTGCACTTCCCAAATCGCGCATATTCAGAAATGAAGAAGAAAAAAAAGCTACGATTTTCTTGTGAGCTCAAAATCTCGAGAGAATCGACCTTCGCCTTCACAAATCCGAGCCAAAAATTCGAAATGGATGATGTATTGTGCAGAGAATTAGAAAATTTGGAGGCCAATTTAGCCGCTTTACCCCGGCCGGAGACGAGGCCGCGGGAATTGGCCGACCGAGGCGACGCCGCCGAGATACGCCCGTCACCGTCGAGGATGGTAAGAACCGACGCCGCTGTGCGTCAGCCTCAGGCTGCTGTTCGGCCACTACCGCCACCGTGCCAGCGCTAAGAAGTTCCGGCCACCAGAAAGAGAGCCGTCGCCGCTTCGTCATAGACTGAGGTCGCCGGTCAGTCAAAACCACCTACCATCGCGCCCACGGAGAGAAGAGCTCCGCCGACCACCAGAAGGAGAGCCGCCACAACTGTAACGGACTAAACATGAAAATTTTTACTCTCATTTTCTATACAATTATATATGTTTATATTATAAAAAAATATAAGTTTTGTTATTTATTTACAGCTAAAAATTAATTGTTTAATTGTTCAAACATAAAATCTAACAAATGATCAATATACCAGAAAATTGAAAAATATGTATAGGAGCATCATAGATGATCAATTTACCAGAAAATTGAAAAATATGTATAGGAGTATCAAAGATGATACGTCCGGTACTATTCAACGGTAAGTGTATTTACTAGATGAAACTTTATTCCAGTCGTGATTTGTTAAGGAGTCCTATATGGAATAATATCGTGATTTGTTAGGAGTCCTATATGGAATAATATCGTGATTTGTTAAGGAGTTCTATATCTGGAATAATTTACCATTATTTGAACTCTTAATCATGAATAACTTACCATTAGTTGGACTCTCTTCTTAATCATCTATCATTTTCTTATTCACCATACATATTACCTTTTCTATTCGTGCATATAGAAACTATATAGCAACTCTTTTGCTTTTCAATTTGCAGTAAAAAGCAAACATGATTTTTGGCAGGTTTTCGACATTTTTTGCACTTTTGATCCTTTTTGCTGCTGCGTTACAGAAACCAACTTTGGCCATTAAAAAGGTGCACATGCATATATTGTTCCCGTCCCTAATTAATTATAGATACCATTCTTTTCTTAACAAAATATTTATTAATTTTTTTATTTATTATGTGATCAGTCGTATATTGTCTACTTGGGGGCACATAATCATGGTTCAGATGTGACTACTGCTGATTACCAGCATGTGCAAGATTCACACACGGAGTTGCTCAGTTCATTCTTGGGAAGGTATTGTAATTTTTTATTTTTTTATTTTTAAAAAAATTCATGAAAAAATTATCGCAAATTACATGTTATAATAGTTTAATGTGCTTTGTTTGATTTTGTTGCCCAATTCGTATCATGCAGTGAGCAAAAAGCTAGAGATTCCATGTTCTACTCATACAAGAGGAATATAAATGGTTTTGCCGCACTTCTTGAGGAAGAAGAGGCTGCTGAGATTGCTAGTATATACAAGCAAATTAATATTCATATAATCTATTTAATCGTGTTTGTGTTTATGTTTGTATTTTTATTTTTATTTTATAATGATTTAAATTAACTTTTCTTACATAAATGTAGAGCATCCAAATGTGGTATCAGTACTCGAGAGCAAAGGTAGAAAATTGCACACAACTCATTCATGGGATTTTCTTCGACTAGAAACGGATGGCTTTGTTAGTCCGTCTTCCATTTGGGAGAAAGCTCGATATGGTGAAGATACCATTATTGCAACACTTGACACTGGTAAAATTAAAATCAAATCGAATAAAATTTCATTCTTTTTCCATTTTTCCATAATTGCTGTTACTTTTCATGGTTTATTATGATTGCAATTAACTAACTAACTACCAATTAGGTATCTGGCCTGAATCCAAGAGCTTTAGCGACGATGGGATTGGTCCCATTCCTTCCAAGTGGAAAGGAATCTGTCAGTTCGAAGGCAATAAGCGACACCTTTGCAATAGGTACTTCACATCTATTCGTAGTTTGTTATATAAACTATATGATGGTCATGATTTGTGATAACTAAATTATATCAATCTATTCTGTCACGAAATTTCTTGATACATCCAAATACTGCAAAACTAATTCAAGAAAAGTTAATTAGTATTGTTATCATTCAAGTTGTATTCTAAATTATGAATATTCCCTAATGATTAATGACTAGAAAGTAGCACACTAACAAGAACAAGAGAAATTGGTTTATATTACACTTCACCGGCCCAAAAGGCATAACATTAGGCTCCCTTGAAAAAGAAAATTTTTGGTCAATAGCAAAGCTACCAAAAAGTATTTCCTCTTTAATAGAATTCTGAATCGTGTTCTGTTTCTTAGTATTCTTTTTATCTCATCAGCCACATATGTTGTGTTTGCCTATATACATTCTTCCTAAACGAGTCACACGTCTTGACCCTTTTCGAAACTAAAAATAGATTTTATACAGCAACTGTTATTATTATTATCATTACTAAACAATTATTATTATTATTATTATTATTAGTATTATTATTATTATTATTTATAATTGCTTGCAAGCCTCAATAAATTTTATTCAGCCAGCAATTAATAAAAAAAAACAGAACTTCAATTAATAAAAATCTTTATGAGTAGCATTCAAATGACAATTACACAAGTAAAATATTATTATTATTATTCATTTTTTATTCCGTAACAGCTTTACAAAATTTTAAATTTTCTGAATAGACAATATTAAATTATTTTACAGCCCATATTCCTATTTTGTATTATAGCTATTTTACAGCCAATATTCCTATTTTGCATGTGGACAAGATCAAATTCTAGTTATTATTATTATCGATTTGAAGTTGATGAATATTTTTGTGCAGAAAACTGATTGGGGCCAGGTACTACAACAAGGGTTACCAAGCCTCGATAGGCAAGCCTCTCAACTCGTCGTTCCACAGTGCGCGCGACTTGGCGGGCCACGGGACCCACACCCTCTCGACCGCGGCCGGGAGCTTCGTCCCGTCGGCCAGCGTGTTTGGCGTCGGGAACGGGACCTCCAAGGGCGGGTCCCCCCGGGCCCGCGCAGCGTCGTACAAGGTGTGTTGGCCACCCATCGATGACAACGAGTGCTTCGACGCTGACATCATCAAGGCTTTCGACGTGGCCATCGACGACGGGGTCGACGTGTTGTCGGTCTCCCTCGGAGGGTCTCCCGACGACTATTTCGACGACGGCATCGCCATTGCTTCCTTTCACGCCGTGCGGAGAGGCGTCTCCGTAGTGGCATCTGCCGGGAATGACGGGCCAGGGCCCGGGACTGTGTCGAATGTGGCCCCGTGGATTATAACTGTCGGGGCAAGCACGATCGACAGAGAGTTTGATGCGGACCTCGAATTGAGGAATGGCCGAGTGCTTAAGGTAATTCGAAATTTAAATTCCATGTTGATAATATTGAGGGTGTGTTTGTAAACAAATACATCCCACTCGGAATGAATTTTTTAGTTAACTAGGGTTAATTTGGAAAAAAAAAGTGGTATGATAAGTTGTTAGTGGGATTTTGAGTTTATATTATTAAAAATAAAATAATTAAAGTTGATTTTGATGTAAAAGTAGGAGAAAGATGATATGAAGTGATGATTAGTTAAAATTATGTGATGTGTAAAAATGATTGATTGTTATTATTTAATTATATTGATAATATTAATGATAGTGGAGTTGTGTTAAAGTTGAGTTAGATTTTGAGTATGAATTTGAATATGGATTGAGTATTTTTGTTAACAAACACACCCGAACAACCTAACCTAGTGTGTTATCATTCGATGTGTTTGCACCGGTAATAGGGTACAAGCCTTTCGAGACCGTTGCCGGAGAACAAATTCTACACTCTTATTAGAGCGGCCGATGCTAAAGCTGCCAATGCAACCGAAGCAGATGCGTAAGGATATTCTTTTTCCCTTGATTTCTTTTGAATTGACATGTATGTACGCTAACATTATTTGTTATTTGGAAACCGGTATGTATCAGTCTACTCTGCAAACCGGATACGTTGGACACGAAAAAGGTGAGGGGCAAAATAGCCGTTTGCCTGAGAGGAGAAAACGCACGAATTGAGAAGGGTGTGGTGGCGGCACGTGCGGGCGCTGTCGGGATGATTCTTTGCAACGACGAGTCTAACGGAGATGAGATCATGTCAGACCCACATTTTCTACCGGCCACGCACATCGGTTATGAGGATGGCCGTACTCTCTTTGCCTATTTAAATAGCACCAAGTATGTGATTTCATGAGTAGCCAGATATCATCAGTTTTTTCATATACTTTTGTTATATATGTATTACTTTACTTACATCGACAAAATTTGTGCTTTCAGGTATCCACAAGGTCTTATTAATGCTCCAAAGGCGCTGCTGAATACGAAACCGGCACCTTTTATGGCCGCCTTCTCGTCCAGGGGACCCAATACCATCACCCCGGAAATCCTCAAGGTTTTTTTCACTTTTTTTTTTCTTCAAAAAATAATTCACAAATACTACTCTGCACTAATTTTTTTTGGTTTTATTTTATCCAGCCTGATATTACGGCTCCAGGTGTCGACATAATAGCTTCTTATACCGAGGCAACAAGCCCGACAGAGTTGGACTTTGACCACCGCAGGACACCTTTCACAGTAATGTCCGGGACTTCCATGTCGTGTCCCCATGTTTCGGGTGTTGTGGGCCTGCTCAAGACATTGCATCCCGATTGGAGCCCGGCCGCAATTAGATCCGCCATCATGACAACTGGTAAAAACACAACTCTGCATTTTCTATTTGCAAAATTGCATATTAATACATCACCTTTCATGGTTTTGCAATTTAATAACCACCTTTACAATTTTGCAAATTAATACACCAGTTTTACTATTTTCGCAAATCGATACATGACTGACGGTTCCGTTAACGAAATTCTGACATGGCATTAAGCCACGTCAATGTCATGTCAGATCGTGGCTCAATGCCACGTCAGATTTTCGTTAGATTTTTTTAACGAAACCGTCATTTATGTATCGATTTGCAAAAATAGTAAAAGTGGTGCATTAATTTGCAAAATTGTAAATGTTGTGATTAAATTGCAAAAATGGTAAAGGCGGTGCATTAATATGCAATTTTGCCTTTTCCATTTGTGTCTGTTAGTTTTTGTACCTTTGGATTGAAGTGATTGTGACGAACTTCACAGCAAGAACTCGTGACAACACCGGTAAGCCATTATCCGATTCTAGCCACGAAAAGGCCACGCCTTTTGCATACGGGTCGGGCCACATCAGGCCAAATCGGGCCCAGGACCCTGGCCTGGTCTACGACCTGACGGTCAACGACTACCTTGACTTTCTATGTGGGCTCGGGTACAACGAGACCAAACTGGCCCATTTCACCACCTCCCACTATGACTGCCCGAATGACTACAGCGTGCTTGACTTCAACAACCCATCAATTACAGTCCCTAAAGTGAATGGTTCTGTCACGGTTGCACGGAAGGTGAAGAATGTGGGCCGGCCCGCCAAGTATACCGTGCGCATTCGCCACCCGCTCGGTTTTAGGGTGTCGGTGGAGCCGAACGTGCTGGAATTCGAGAAAATCGGGGAGGAGAAGGTGTTTAAGGTGACTGTAAAGGCTAAGGAAGGTGTGAAGAGAGGGTATAGCTTTGGTGAGCTTTTGTGGTCTGATGGGAGGCATTATGTGAGGAGTCCAATAGTGGCTAATCACAACTCTACCAATTAAATTACTCAATAGTTAGTTTAATTAATGTCATATTTTTGTGGGGTTAAGCCTGCATTACTTCTATTTCTAGATAAGATTATCTATATGTGGATATTTATTTATTTTTGTTATGAAATTCTATTTAAATTCAGTACAGTTTGAAGCAATGTTTTCCTTTTTCTCTCTCTTCCTCTCTCTCTTTTTCCCCTTCAAACCTGTTCAGGTTCTTGAATTTGATTACAAGTCAGGTTCTCCAGACCTTTGACTAATAATATATTGAAATATATATATGAGCAAACAGTAAACAAACAATGATTATGTTTAAATTAGAAATATAGTGTATAATCCGAACCCAATTTTATTAGGACAACAAAATTGGCAGCAGCAAGAACAGCGACAAAACTACTCAGGATTTCCCGTCTTCTTCAAATCTAAAACATAAGCCTCATCATTCTATCATATACACCACTTAAAAAGATGCAATTGCAAATACAGTTCTAGTCATACAAATTTCTTTAAACAAAAATATCCTACTTATCATCAGTCACCACACTGCCTCTACCCAAATGACTAATCAATCACTATATGATACTTTACATAAATTATAAATTTATTCTGTAACTCTTTCACAATTCGACAAGAAAAAATAATAAGATAAAAAGGTTCATTCATACAAGTATCTTCTGTACACCAGTAAATTATTACACCTCTGTGCGAAATATCCTTGCCTGTGTAGTACAAATTGAAGAGCAGCAAACCTTCAAGAAGAAAAGATACATTATCTTGCACTCTATGCCAATTGCAACGAGACCCTTGTGATGGATTTCATGCTGCTTTGCCAATTGAACTCGTGTTCGATGAAGACGTCATTTGTTAACGGTTGTTTGTCCATTCAGGGAGCGAATCATATATAGGCAAGTGAATTTCGGTCGAGCTCGGGTTGTGGGCGGCCCCTTGTTGGAGTTGGAGGTCTTTGAATGTTAAGTTCCTTTAAAGGATATACAAAAAATTCAACCATCAATAAGAGGAATACATAGGGGCACAAGAATCAATCTTCTTCTTCTTAAGGGAATTATAAACTGCCCCTGTGAGTTGGCTTTGATTGAAAAAAAATATGTACTTCAGTTATATTATAGGATATAACTTCACCTAATAAAGAAACATGCCCTTGTGCGTGAGCACAAAGATTGAGAAAACCAATCAATCACAACAAATCCCTCAAAATTCATTTCCAAAAAAAAAAAAACCTAAGACGTATATTTCCTAACAATAATACCCACTCTTGAGGATGCAATTTGTAAATTAAAAGCAATGGTCAAATATCACGGACCATCCAGTTTGAAGTTTATCGTAATCAGACAAAAACCCCGAAAATAAAATTTAATGAACCCCCTCCAAAATATGTGACTAAACACAACAAGAAACTGGAAAATTCGTAATATAAACAAATAGAGTTTTTATAGGAAAAAAAAACACTAAATTCTCCGTTTGAGTAATTATCAAGGGTACTTCAAGAAATGCATAATGTACCTGCATCCAGGTCTCCTCATTCACACGTTCTGGGGAAGTCTCGGGGGACTGAAGAGGAGGTGGAAGGGGATGAATCAACTTAGGCACAATGACCAATCCTCTGCCCACAACCAATATTGCTCCAGCATTGTTCGCCGTACCTTAATGAATTTGCATTGAACTTAATCAGTTTAATTTTCTCTAGAAAAAAAAAAAAAAAAAAAAAAAAAACAAAGAAGTAACGACTAATGATTTTTGTGTGCATACCACAATAGTTGGTTGCGGAGAAAAGGGTGATCAACTGGCCCTGGGCAAACCGTTCGAATCCATCCATGACACACTCATGAGCTCTTATGATGAGTTGCAACTTGTTCCTCTTACAGAAGTCCGTGACTCTATCAGGCTGCAGTCAACCAATAACATATTTTAAGACTTTCTATTTACACAGTACATTCGTGGAGTGAAAGTATTTAAATATCAACTGCAGTAAGATCGATAGAAAGGCTAAGGCCACTTTTCCTGATCAGTGAACACTATGAAAAAAAGTGGGGAAAAAGAAGTTAGAGAAATAATGAATCTCTTTCGAGATTGAAAAATGTGAAATAAAGATAGTAAAATAATGATTGCAAATGATTGTTGGTGAATAGTTGGTGTTTTGCAGCCAATCACAGCCTAAGGGTCCGAATGGTTACATTCTGGTTTGGAATTCTGTGTTCTCACTGGAGAATATGATGATTTTTTTTTTTTTATAAGATGAAAGTGTAGCAACGGAAGTTGATGCAATATATAAGCATAAATAATGATCAGATAACTAGTCAAATGTGAGAATGTGCAACATCTATTCTTCATAGAGAAGTATTATAGATGTGTTTGAACAGAGAAAAAAAAAATGATGAGTGGACAGTGTGTGTGTTTTAAAATCCCAGTACGCAATCACATTTACGCCTGAACTTATCTCTACTGGAATGAAGATGACAACCTTTTGCATCCAATTGATACCTAATACTAACATACTACAGTAGTACAGTTTATGGCCGATCATTTCAATCGGCTTAAGGAAATGGTTCAAAATGGGCATAAATTCAAATATTCAAAACAAAAAAATATACCCCAAAAGTCACAAGACCAGGTCCTCTTGCATTTGGCCTCAAACCCTCTATGCTATCATTTTCAGTGGGATCAGACCTGAGTGGAAACAGGAAAGGTAAGGAATAGCATAAGAGAAAAACCAAGAGCACGAAAGCTGCTAGTATATATAATACCATAACAAATCCATTAGCACAATTGATCCAGCATCCATTGTTATGGGCCTCTCCAGTTTTTCTATCTGTTCTACTGAATTGATAGACCTCCCAATTCCACCGTGCATGCAGATGATCTTCTTCTCTATCAGTGCTGCAAGTGGGAGATAATTAAACAACTGATTGAAACGTGTCCAAGCCCAGATCCCATCATTTTCTCCCTGCATTAGTAGTATCTTCATCAGCACTGGAAAGAGTAAAAGGTGTGTTCAAAAAGTTCAAACACAAGAAAAGAAAAGATAAAATAAAATAAGATCACATATATTAATTTCTATTTGTTATTTCCTTAAACACATTTCATTTGTATATCATAAAAAGGAAATAGCACTGAGAGTATACCATTCTTTCGATACATTCTATACGAAATCCAAAAAGTGCATTGATGTCAGCAGCTTCATGATTTCCACGTATCAGGTGGACATTTTCTGGATACTCGATCTACATCCACAAAGAGTAACTGTAAGAATGATTAGGAAATATGTGTGTGTGTGTGTGGGTCCCACTAACCAACATGAGAACTTGCCTTAAGAGCAAGGAGCAAAGTTATGGTCTCCAAGCTGTGCTGTCCACGATCAACATAGTCTCCCAGAAACAAGTAGTCAATGTAACTGAAATACAACAAAAAAAGCATTGTTCTGAAAAGGCGGTAGACTGGGGAAAATAAAACAACAATATATACTAAATTACCAAATTACATTTTTGGTCTGAACATATTCTCCAATAATAAAAATAATTTTCCTTTTTTCCATAACATATATTCTCCTACAACACTAAAAATAACAACATAGAAAAAGAAGATTCCACACAGCATAAAAACTCACGTTATGTCACCAGCAGTTGAAGGAAACCCATATTCGTCAAACAATCGCATGAGGTCACCAAACTGTCCATGAAGATCTCCGAAAACCTTAACAGGAGCTTTCAGCTGAAGAACGGTCGGCTCATGCATGAAAATCTGCTCAGCAGCATAGCAAAGCTCACCAACCTCATAAGAGTCGAGAAAGAACTTTCTGTTGGCAGGAGGTCTCCAGTTTCTAGGCCTCAGCAAGGTTGATATGACCTGCAAGACAAACAATAATCACATGTCCAAACGAGCACTAGATGACGCCTTACAATCATTGAAAACAACAATAATAACAAATTAGAAATTAAAAAATAATAAAAATGAACTTCCTAGTTTTATTTTACACACATACACACTTTGGTAACAACACTTGCCTTTTTATGCAAGCCTTGAGGTGATCTTTGCCTAGCAAACTTTTTAGTAGGATTTGACAAGTCATTATGTGATGGAATCATCCTTCTACTCTCATTTTCGAATTGATCCAAGGACAACTGTCTAACCATCCCTCCCAGGTTCCCGACAGCTTCTTTTGCAACAACTACCTGCACATACAGAGAAGGCAAAAGAGAAAGGAAATAAAAACATAAGCTTGCAAAAAGCTGCAGTATAAACAAAAACCTAGTTACCTACAAGCACTTTTTTTTTTTTTTTACTTTCCAGAGAAATTTACCGCTCTAGAATGAAGCCGAACATCAGAGTCTGAATCACTACAGTCGGACATCGTGTTCTCGGCAGATTGCGAGTTGGCATCTGACAAAGAAGTTTCCTCAGCAGTGGCTGAAGCAGCCTGGGCTGATTGCCAGACGGCATTAGCAACCTCGGCCTCAGCAGCAGACGCCTCAGCCAGTTTTTCCATAGAGCTCCTGTCCATACTGCATGAACAAAGAATTATTATTTAAGTAAATGATTACTTAAGAAACACCATATAGATGCAAAGGAGTAATGAGACTATGAACAGACCCCAGAAAACCAGATGGTGTTTCAGATCTATTGTCTGGGGTTGATATCGGCGAAAATGGACTTAAATTAGCAGAAGTGTTTGATCTTGGACTAGCAGAGGCGAACAATTTCTCTGATGGCGATACAGGGGAACTGTTATCAGATTGAAATTGAGAGTTTTCTGCAACCAGAAAATCGTCTAACAACGTATCTGCAAAACAAAACCAGATATCTTATGGCAGTTGAAAAATACAGAAAGTGTGAAAGAAATATGGCAACACATAGGAAAGCTGTTCGCAAATACATTCAACTTTCACTCTAAGTAAACAACAAGAGTGCATTCACAAAAGCAATTTAAGAGAATAATTGCAACCAGTAGTATTTAATGAAGATCATTTTTCGATAATATATGAGTTAGATTCGGTTATTCAGTAGCTTTTCTAGCATAAGCACTCACTTCAGAATGCCAGCAAATTGCTGCTCGAATTTTGCATCTCAATAATTGCCATGATAATTTTCTAGTTTTAGATGCACTTTTTGGGATTTAGAACCATTTGAATGTCTACTCGGGGACAAAAATGCTGGAGGAATTAAAGAATTTTTCATGGTTTTCATGGCTGCAGTTGTGTTCACTTACAAGCAGTTCAACCACACTAACAGATCACTACTAATTCACCCACATAAGAAGTTTCATGAATATTACGACCTCCAAAAGCACGAAATGCACTTTGCTAAAGAATAAGACACTGCTTTTCTGTGATAGCCAAGCAAACCTCACCTCCTCTTAATCCACCATAGATATATATTCGAACACCAACAGAAGCGGCTGCATGGCGACATCGACGCATAGACTCCAAAGAGGGATCTGAGTCACTATGTCCTTTATTTACTCGTGAAGTCACCAGACCATTTCTATCGAGCCAAACTCCAGCTGCAGTATCCAGCACTTTAAAGAGAAAAAGAATTAGAGAATTAAGGATACTATTCATTTGATAAAGTCCAAAAATATTCCACTCAATAAAAAACAACTCGAAATAGTTACCTGCAACTGCCGCATCAGCTTCTACTGCTCGTCCACCTCTAAGAGCACCGCCAGTTACATGCAATCTAGCACCGACAAAAACCTGGTAAAAAACGAGCACTCCTGATCATTCAATACAAAACCTTATAGAGTAAAGATCTATTTGCAGCTTATGACGTCCAAAGGTTAAATCACACAGCTCAAAACATGTCTGTGCATTACATTCAAAATTCAGACCTCAGTGGCACAACCATTGCTAATCAGATCAAGAAAACATCGAGCTTCTCATAATCAGAAAAAACGCTGTGGTCTATTATTTCAACATATCATGTGAATTTGAGAGAGCAGCAGCTCGAACAATTAAACTTTAGATAATTAAGAATTTCGAAAAAAAGTTCTATTGAGATACTACTTACCGCGGCATGCTGATACCTTGGCGAAGGTGACACTCCTGGTGCAAGAGTCCATTCCCATTGTCCATTCCGATGCATAAGTAGTCCATAAGCATCTGCTAATGGCTGTAGAGGGCCAAATACAACAAATTGTTCAGTTAAACACAGCCAACACTTTCTAGAATAGAACAAGCAACCATTCAGCAGCAGATCAGTGTGCCATATTGTATGCCCTGCTTTGAAGACATCCTAAGACATTCATAGCTTAATATAATAGACTTCATTTTCTGAGTGATGGTATTTCACTCTTATGTCTAAAGGAAGTTTAAACAGGAAATGTTAAATGCATCACCATCAAGCAATGTCTAAATTACAAGGACGCAAGTTTCTTTTTCCACTTTTCTTAGGTCTTATAGCTTAATATCCTGTATCTGTATGCTGATGATAATAATAAATAGCTTATCGTTCCATATGAAAAGAAGTCATACCGTGCCTGAGGCATCTCTTCCACCACAAAGCAAAAACATGCCATCTGAACGAGCACTAGCCGTCGCATACCTACAAAAATTATTTAATATATGATTTACGAACAGAACATGCTGTGCTTTAATTTACTTCCAATCATTGATAATCCAAAGGATAAAAGTCAAACATAAATCAAAAGAAGTCCATGGGCCACTGCAAGTACCAAGGAACCATTGTTTCTTATTATCTTTTAAAAACCCCATGAACTCATAAAAAAAAAAAAAGAGTAACAAATATAGCGGGCACTATAATCTTGCCATCCTAATAATATTTCCACATCAACTAATAGTGAAAACTGATCACATATGAAAATTATGCACTAGGGGTTCATAAACTTGTTTTTAATCCGCATTGAGACATCATCAAAAGAAACTCAAAGTGAATAGCAAAACACAAATTAACAAAGAACACACACTTACATTCTAGCAGAAGGTCTATCACCTTCCGGATTAAGCCTCTGCCAGACATACGGTTTCTGTGCAGTATCCAAAACCCAAGCATCTGATAGCACTCTTTTACCTTGAGAAGGAAAAATGGTTCTCTTATACTAGATTAACTAATAAGCATCAGATCCAATGAATACAAAAGATGGTGAAAGATGGTTCAATGAGAACAGTACAATACATCCAGCATAAAAGGTGGAAAACAAAACTGACTCAAGCCAGCATAACAAGAAACAAACACTGAAGTTATGTAAGTATCATCAACAACATCTAGAACCGATTAAGTTGGAAAAACTACTCCAAGTCTAATTCACCCATCCACATACTTTCCCTTGTGAAGAAATATCCAGTGTTTATGGTGGTATGGCGTGGCGGAATTCTAACTAACCGCCATCAGAAAATTGCAAGGGATGACAGTAATGGAGGCGCCACAGGCCACCATGGCAGGATTTCAGCTTGCCGTCATCTTTTGCCATCCACCATTAATAACACTTGAAATATTCAATTATCAACCAAAATACCTAAAATGCAGGTCTTTTATGACTCAAGATTGCAGTGGAAGTGCAATCTCGTGCAGGCTGCAATTATGAGGGATCCAGAATTTAATTAATAGAAAATCGGCCATGAATTATAGGACAAACACAAGCGATACCTTTCCACATAAACAAAATAAGAGTACGCTAACTACAACAGACATTTGACCTTAATGTGGGCATAATTCAATATCAGAAGGCCGACGAGATTAAATCCATCTACACAATCAAATACAAGGCATTCAATTGTGATTTCCTTCCAGGTCCCTTAGTTGCATGAATTGGGAACAGTATAGTGAAGACTAGATACACGGCAATTAATAAAACCACCTAATTAATTCTGCCAATCTCATTCACCTCATTTACAAAATATTATAGAATTAATTTGATTCACAGTGAATGCTTGCACTCACCATCATTGCCACTAACAGTAACAAGATACCGTTGCGCAACTAAGTCCATGACGTGGCCATATCTAGGCCCTGGACCCTGTCCTTGAACAACAACTCTGATCCAAAGAAAGGGTCAAATAAGTCATAAATCAATAAAACTAATTCTACTACAATACCCAAAATGGACTGATTCAAAGAAAGAGTTAACCAAGTCAAAAATCAAGAAAACTGATTCTACTACACAATAACACAACAAAAAGGCTAACCGGTGCCACTTGAACTTGTCATTTGTCATGTCAAGCACGTATAAATCATCTGTTGAATGCCCTGCAGGACCTATCCCTCCCTGCCAAATATATGATGCAATCCAATTTAATTTCCTCAAATCTTCATTTCTGATTCAAGAAGTTCATGAAAATTGCAGCTGTTTCTTTAATTACCTGAAAAACAACCATGGTTCCAACAGCTGCTGCAGCATGCGCAGCCCGAGGTGATGGCGGCTCACCCGCTGGTCGAAGTCTGATAAAATTACCAAGTAACACACAGTTACTCAACAGCAAAATGTAACTGGCTTGAAACTAAAACAGCAAAATAACACGGAAACTGGCAAACTTCAACTCAAATCACAAAAGCAGAAAAAAAAATAAAAAATACAAAGTTAACCTTGTCCATTTTCTGGTGAGAACATCATACGAATGGATAGAATTTGTCACTCCAGCTAGCCCTACAAAAGGAAATGAACAATAAAAAGGTGCAGCAAAGGGATTGAACAAAGTAAAAACTGAAACAAATACATCAATTAAACAGACGGATAAGGGAGAAGGCTTACGAATGCCGGGAGCTCCACCATTGCCTCCCTCGATGGCGGTGGCGCCTCCGAACATAATGAGACGGGGCCCATGGGTTTTAGTGGCGGCGATGGCAGTGAGCGTGTGACCACAACGCGGCCCCGGCGCGTCGTCTTCACTGTCCCAATAGCTCTCCAGAGTTCGATAGGCCGGGGCCGGATAAAGCCATGGCTTCGATCCCATCCACAAATAACCACCCAAAACTGATCGACAAATCAATCAGCTGGAAAATGCTCAGCACAGCTACTCGACGAATGCAAATTATTCACTGAACAATTCACCAGTACAAAATCTTTGGAAATGGGGAACCCTTAAAAAAACAGATTACAGAACAAAATGGTGGGTTGCCACCAGAAACTGGTCCCTCTACTGTGAGAGTGGCTGCCAGTAATTTGAGTTTATTCTAAACAAAACAATAAAGAATGGAACTTTTTCTAGTGGGTTTGATATCTGCTAATAAAAATGAAGAAAACTCATCAAATCAATCAAATTTATAAATGGTGAATTGAATAGGGTTTTTACTATAATGATAGTAGAGACTAGAGAGTAGAGACGGTAGATTTTGGGCAAGGAGAAGGAAATGGCCGCTGGCCCAAGAGTCAACTATAACTATCCTAACAGGCTCACACACCTTTCAAAATTTTCCCCCTTTTTTTTCTTTTATTGAAAAAAAAAAAAAAACTATGCATTTAAAAATTTTCCAGTGAAACTTCTACAATTGAAGTCTAATGCAAATTCTTTTCCAAAAAATGAAATTTTTAAAAGGAGAAGCAATTGAATTCGGTTGAGTTTAGTGATTTTCTTAAAAGCTTTTATATGAACTTCATCAAAACGCCCTTAGAAAAACTAAAAGTCGATTATTATTCCATTGGAGTTCTGTTAAATGTTCTTACATTTATTAAGTAAAATAGTCTATTTAAAATCGATTTATACGCAAATTCAAGTTTAAATTAGTGTTCGTCTTTAGCAACATGTTAAAAGCTTAAATTTAATGTTTAACTATGAATAAAAAAAAATGCAGAATAGTATAAAAACATCTCTCTCTCGTTTTTTGATTGTCAATCTAAATCACTTTTAGGTTTAAAAACAAATCAGAATATTTCATACACCTCGAAAATTATATGAGTAAATTATTGCACAAATATCTATACAACTATTCAAAGTTAATCTTGTGAATTAAAAAATGTATCGGAAATAAAAGTACATAATATATAGAAAAATATGAACTTTTTTATCTTTTACTTAATCCATGACAAGAATTTGAAAAATATATTTGAATTGAAATGGAGATTAGCATTTATCTACTTTTCAAACTTCATTTGAGTGTCTATATTAGACCATCCTCTAGAATAACTGGTTTATCAAATTTCTAACTTAGAACTTTTAAGAAGATTGTGATAAATTTGAAAAGTTGCCCGATTTATTTATGCATTAGTGATACTGCACCTGAAGTTTTTATTTGAATTTGTATTATTTGGCTGCTATTTCAGTATTTTGTTGGTGCAATGTCAAAAATGATATTCACACCTTAACTAAACTGTAAAGTATATTTAATTATAACATGCCAAGTTGTGAACTTTTCAAACATAAGTAGTTGGTCTTTAATTAATTTTGAAACCAAGTCAATTTTCTCGTCTAATAGTTTTTTACATTCTTCTAGTGTCTTCTACTTCTTGTTTCCCCTTATTAGTTATATATAGTCAGGTGGTGCATGCCAAAAACAATTTAAATATATTGCCACATATTTTTTGTCTTCTAAACTGTTTACTTATGATCTGTTGAAAATGTTTTTAAATAACTTCTTACACCATATTGAATGGA
>BKCP01004650.1:586221-618395 GCA_008636005.1 Striga asiatica | reverse complement strand
AAAGGCAAAACAGAACAATACGACATCAACGGGCTAGATCTGAAAACACACCTCAGCGGCCAAGTATTCGAGAACAGCGGAGAGGTAAACCGGAGCGCCGGCGCCGACGCGCTCGGCGTACTTTCCGGTCTTCAGAAAACGTGCGATTCTCCCGACCGGAAACTGCAAACCGGCCTTGGACGATCGGGAAACGGATTTAGAAGATTTGGGCTTGCCTCTGCCGCCTTTCGTTGACGCGTTGGAGCTCATTTTCCGGCTGCGTTCTGAAACCCTAGGTCTTTTGAAGGAAATTGAAGCTGAGCGTTTTTTGGTGGTGACGAGTGCGTGTTACGGTGAGGAGGGTGCCTTATATAGGGATTGCGTTAGTCGAATCTGATTGGCTGACAGTCGAAAGTACGGATTGCCAGGCTGGCAAGGAGCGCAATGCTTAAGAGGTTTTGAATTTTTTATTTTTGATTTTAAGCCATTTTTTGGCGCGCTGAAAAACTGGTGGCGGCAAATGTTATGAATTGGGCACAAATAGAACTATAAGCCCATGATCCAAACACATGTGGGTCATGGACCGAGAAATATTCATCCATACTGTGAAAATGATGGGCTATAATGCCCCTGAGCATTAAACAAAATTTGTTGATGAGACGGCCCAAGATCCTTTTTAACGCATCCTATGTCTATATAATTGCTAGCAAATTTTATTTAATTTTATTCCAGTAGCATTTAATAAAAATTGGGGTTTATCTAATAAAACTTTTATGACCTCCATCCAAAAACCGTTACAACATATTTTTTTTCTTTTAATTTATTCCATACAATCATCCACCTATTTTTTACAATATTTTGGGTTTGTAACGGTTGCATGTGGTTAAAAATATATTTTTAATTTGTATGTTGACTATTCATATGCAAAAAAAATTTTAAAAAATTGATATGTTATAGATACAACTCAAAATATATGATGAAAAGTCATCTTTTGTAATAGTGATCTTTACACCAGTTTAGATTCAAATTTTTCATGCAAGATTGTACACAATATTAGTTGAAGTTAATGAAAAATAATTATCTATTTTATTTATACAATAAATATAGTGATGAATTTGAATACTTTATGGTGTTCATTTTTATTAATGATTTTTATTAAAAAAAAATGTGATACTATTATTTCACTCATAATATTACAATTATACACATACCCGTGACTTATAAATTATAATAATTTATATATTTGTAAATGTGCACAGGATTAAATACTATTTTTTCTTATTGTTCACAAACAATTTGATATTTAACCTTCGCCAATTTGTTACGCCTCTACGAGTTCATGCACTTAGAGGTTGTTATGTGACAGTGTCATCATATAACAACTTGATGAACATTTATAGCTCGATTCACTTAGCTCGAGGTCGAATTAACAGTTTATAGCTTAATTCACTTAGCTCGAGGTCAGCACGTAGGATCTCTAGTTATTTAGCTCGAGGGTGATGAATGCGGCCTCGAGTCACTTATAGAAGGTTGCGATATGTGTCTCGCGACCTCTTGACTTATAGGAAGCGACCTACTGAATAAATATCTCATTGCTATTAATAAGTAACTAATCTTGGTATGATTATCATATACATTAGATAATTCTCTATAAGAATATATTGATTTGAGAACACATATGGCTTTAGCTTCGTATGTCCAGAATCCTCCCTAGTGCTTTGCTGATTATTGGAGAATGTGTAAGAATATTGGTTTGACATCGTCCGACAAACCTAAGTGTTTTTTAGAAGATTTTTTTGTTAGGCAAGACAAAGAATAAGTGACAAAGACTATGAAATGAGGAGTTATTCATACATAAAGAATTTTGGACGTTCTAAATAAGATATAAGGAAGATTTGGAAAGATTTACTGCAAGATCTTTGAGTTTTAGAATATCGGCTATTTTAGAAAGTCGTGTTCTTACATGAGTCTGGAAACACAAGATCTCCATTGGAAACTCAATTATGAAGATCTTCAAATCACATACACGAATTATACTTCAAAGAAACTTACTCTAAATGAAAGATTGTGTCTGAAAGGAATCAATTGAGAAGGAAATTGACTCCTAAAAGGAAAAGGAGGAACTTGTGAATACTCCTTACCTTAAGGAGATTGTATATAAGCATACCCAAACAATCAAAAGGGAGCTGCTGCAATAATCGAGTTTATCATTCATCAGATTCAATTGAGTGTTTGAGAGTTTTTTATTCTTTTTATTTTGTTCGTCTCAGAACTTCAACATTCTTACACTGCTGAAGAACTGATTTTGTTTTGTTTATTTATATTTTTACAAACACTTTTGAGTGCTTCGGGATTAAGTACTTTGATAGCTAGGAGGGATCCATAACTATCTTTGAAGTCCACGTGTTTGTGGCCAGGGAAGTAATTGATAGGATCAGGTATAGTGGATGCTAGGCTAGGAGGGAGTCTGAGTCGAGTAAGTCCAACTGTACTTTATGTGCGCAAACCGATTTGTCAATAAAAGAGCTTTGAGGAGTAGTCGGATGCTCCCCGAAGACATATTTGTTTTAATATTCGTGCTTCCGCAATTTATTTTTATGTGTTGCAACACAATTTAGTAAATACATAATTTCTGTGCTCTAACACAGTTTGCGCGCTCTATACTCCCCCACCCTCGTTTCATTTGGCACCAGAGCAGTGTTCATGTTCTAATCACAGGATAAAGATCCGAAGTTTGTTGGATTTGGAGCCATGAACCACGACGTATTATCAATCTCACGCCCCCCGTCTCGACGGATCAAATTACTCATACTGGAAGTCCATGATGACGATTTTCTTGCGCTCATTAGGCAAGGGAACGTGGGAAATTTAGTCGTATCTTAACACTTCATATTATAATGACATAAAAGTACATGTCACATTATTTATTTAAATTTAGTCATGATATTAATTATCGTCACTATTTTCAAGAACAATTGTGACAAANCGCCAACACAAATAGAATGGCGCCAATTTCTGAGTGACAAAATGCAGTGACAATAATCAAAATTATCACCAATATTCATCTCTTTCAAATCATAGTGACATCGGATAAAACCGTCACAATATACATTTTTTTTTGTGCAATAAAGGAGGCTAACGCCTTAGACGACAATGTTGCGAGGGTAAGAAACCCCTAAGTTATCATGTTCTAACCACGGTTTTATCCCCGTGGGTCGGTCGTCAAGAACGTGAAACCCACTTGGCATTGTCGAGGCCATCAACGCGAGATAGTCAACTGTGAAGTTCTCTTCTCGATGGATGTGGCGAACCTCCACTTTCCATTCCCAACCAATAAGTCTCGAATACCTAGAATGATACTGTTGTTAACCTCGGACGGAGCTGCTTCCTGTAGTACCACTTTCACCACGTTGTTATTATCAACTTCCGCAATAACCATGCGAGGCCCCTTATCCCATGCCAATTTTAAACCCTGCAATAGGCCCCATAATTCTGCACCCATGATTGAGCAAAACCCAATATTCATCGTAAAACCGGAACTCCACCAGCTCAATTCATCACGCACTAAGCCTCCGGCCCATGCCATTCCCGTTTGGCGGCTAAAGGCGCCGTCAGAGTTAACCTTTACGAAACCAGCTGGCGGCTTGGACCAAGCCAGCCACCTCTGTTCCCTGTGCATGTTCGATTCTCCAAACTTTTTGGAAGTGAGAATTGCATAATTAATACCCTCGACTAGGCTACCAATTTCCGCCACTCTCCTTTGTACGTTAAGGTTGTGATTATCAAAGACGAAAGCATTCCTATCTTACCATAGCTTCCACACAGTAACCCCGAACACGCAACTCCAGTTTTCTACTTGAATGTGCAGCTCGTTTCTTAGATTTTTACACACCCAATATTTAAGTGACAATATTTATGTTGTCACTAATTTTTTTGTCACTACATGTGTTATTTCTTGTAGTGATAGTCATATGTTGGAAATATTTTCTTATATTATCACTACAAGAATAATCATTATTAGCGACACTAATTTTAGTGACGACATTAATGTCATGACTATAAAATGATTATTGTGACAATATCCGAACATATAGCGACATTATTAGCGACGGTATTTTTTGTGACGACATTTGAATATATAGCGACAAAAATTTCCGCCACAAAAAATGATTATTCTTGTAGTGTATAGATATTGGTTAATGATATAATATGCTCATATAATCTTGTGGTGCACATATTTTTTACTTTCTTTGAGTTGGTTATATATGAATTAGTTTCGTATGCCCAATCCTTTAAATATCATACCGATAATTATGCTGAACAAATCAATGGTATGCGGTTCAATCGTTTTTATCATCTATTTTATTGATTTTAATAAATACTAATTTAATTTATTATTATAATATAAATAACATATAAAACCAAATTAATAAATATTAAAATTGATTAAAATCTAATAACAATGTATACATATTAAAACTAAGTGTAGAACTTTATAATAAATCAATAAAAATATAAAAAAATCCATATATTTATTTTAAATCTAGTATATCATGTATTTTGGCCGATAATTTTTTGTATGAAACTGGTATAAACTGATATTTTGTCCAAAATGAATTTTAGAGGGTTATCGTACCGGCTGGACCACCGATATCTGATATTGCAGTAATATCGGCTTGTACGGTATTTTAAACATTGCGTTTGCCTATAAACATACATGCCAATTTGTTTATTTTATAGCAAGAGTTTTTGTGTGATCATTAGTATTAGCATGTTGATTATTAAAAATTGTGTTATCAATTAAGTGTATTTAGGTAATTAGCAGATATAATCTCTTACTCTTTATATAACTTATTGTGTATTTATATTTTATACCAGCTTTTGTGTAAGTATTCAATGTGTTTAAAGTTGTCACTTAGAATCAATATTTTATATATCAAGTTAGACGACACTCGATTTTTACCTAAGCGGCTCTTCTAGGCGCTCATTGTCATAATTACTGTTATACAAAGTAAAATTCGGCATAATAACTAAAATCAATTTCGTAAACTTTGAAAAAAGTAATGCTGTCAAAAAATATTATGTTCATGTATGACACTATAACATTATTTTAAAATTAACAATGCAATTCTAAAAATTTTTAAAAATTAAAATAAAATTATGTTTACCTTTTACACATTTTTAGGTCAATAATTTTTAATTCAATACTCTTGTACTACACGTGCGTTGAGTGAACCTATCAAAACCAATTTGGACCCCTTACAATTACTCATGGACATGGTAGTTTATGTGTGTTTTAAATTTTCATAAAGCTTTATGCCCAAAACGTTTTACACAAAAAACACAATTATCTCATTTTAATTTTTTATTTCTTCCTTTGCCTTTGTATTGCCTAATACTCGTACAAGCACAACGTGGGTAGCTCATAATGGACGGTTGGTGGTCAGAATAAATTGAAAAGCAACAAACGAAGAAAAAACACCAACAATGGTACATTCACGCGTTAATTAATGAATAATTTTACTGTGCTAAGAAGTCAGATTATCCAAATAGTGGAGATATATTGCTTCAGCTTTTCTGTCCTCATTCATTCACATATTAATACATTTTTTAATTATTTATTTGTTATTTAAATTTATATTTATGCTCTTTTGTCCTCACACAAACTACACTCCAATCCCTTTTTCTTTTCTTTATCTTTAGCTTATTATTTAAAGGGATCAGTCTCATAATGACGCTTATCTGGTCATTACATGAGATATAACTGTTCTTTTTTAATATATTGTTGCAAAATTTATTAAACAATTAAGATCATGTGCACTTGAGAGCTAAGTGCATTAAATATTGTCGTAATTTAGGACAGGTTTATGTGCTTAACCCGTGAAATTAAACTAATACATCATGGGCATCATCTACTCTCTTGACTACTAGTTGTAAGATATATAATTAGACTCCATTACTTTATTTTACAATTATGATATCAAATAGAGAACTCGGTACCGAATCGGAACTCTTTTCATAGCTCGATTTCAGACTGGATATCTCTTAGCTCGACTTAGAGAAGTTAGGTCAGGTAGATTGAGGTGGGTGTAATCTAAGGATGGTAGGTCGATCTATCGAGCTGAGACTTGGATGACCGAAGACTTCAGCCATCGAGCTAGTACAAGATATCGTATCTAACCCACAGAGGCAACCTTGAGTCGACCTGAGGAACGGGTAGAGGTGTTAACCGCATGTCATCTAAGAGAGGTAGGATTATGAGAATCCTGAGAATTTGGAATATATGGAAGAAGATTCAACGCAATAAGATATGCGTATATTAGGTTCTTTTAAGGAGATGAAACTCTTGGGAAACAAGGTAATCACTTTCATATATAAAGGTAGAGGTATGGTTGTAGTCATTATTACATTTTGTTGATTACTATAATATGAAACTATATATGGGAGAACGACTTGATCGTCGGATGCTCTACGCTGAAAACCTTCTCGATGCTTATTCAGATACTCAGACGAGAGAGTCAATCACGATTAGGTGATCCAAAAATCTGGCTATTAGATTATGTGTATATGTGTAAATGTAAAGTTGTATTTAGATAGCATAAGTTGTTAGTCTCCTTTTAACACTTTGTTATTTTTAGCATGTAGTATAAATACCTCATTAATACATTGTAAACAGTACATTTCCATTTTATCTGAACACAAAAGATTATTTTTCCTTTCGCCTCTCTTGGTCTCTTTCTCTCTCGGAAACCCTAACATCAATATGGTATCACTCGTCAGAAAATCGATCCATTTTTTTTTCTTTTCTGCTGCCAATCTCTTGCTATTTCATCCCAATCTCAGAGGCTATTACAATTTTCTGTTTTTTGTCTCGATCTTAGAGACATTCTTGTTAGAGTAGAATACTCAGCGTTCCAATCAGATTGGATACATTCTACTTGTAAATACAATTTATTGAAATTTATATTAAATAAAAGGCATTACTTTATCTTATGTATTTACATATATTTGGACATATGATAAAGCCCCTAGATCATTAAAAATTATAAGGCATGGTTACGCATTGGATGGTAATCATGGAAGATGCCTTGAAAGCTTTGATCTTAAATAAAGTTCCAAGTCGATGGGTATTTCGAGATGGGATATCGAATAACCTGATAAGACTTGCACATATGATGTATGCTTGTTGGACAAGAATGTTGCATTCCATCAACATTAGCGTTGGACGCAAATACATATATGTGGGTGCTTGTTAGGGAACAAGTTCACTGAGCATGACCGTATGAAAATTCTTAAATGGAACTTTTTACTGTCGAATAAGAATTTTCATATTGCAATAGTACATGATTGATCCTCTGACTTGAGGCACGATAGTAATCTTATGCATATTGTGCTTTACTTTGATTTATCCTTTGATTGCTGGACAATCACAAAAGGGATATTTTGGGTACTGTATTAATATGTATGAAAGTTTATCTGTGGCCAACAAAGAATTCGACACTTATAAGGATAAGTGAATTTCCTATGTTTTTCATAGTTTGTGATTCAAAGACCTTGGCCAAGGCGGGATGAATAGAGATTCATATTAAATCAAATGGGTTTCGACTAAAAACCATACCCAAGATTTAATCGGGAAATTAGTTGTCGAAAGGATTTTACATGTACGTAATTGTAATCGAAAAGGTTTACTCGCTATTTCACTTAATACTAGATAATCATGCTACTTGCTAGATGTTCCCATGATATGTGGGTTCTTGAATTTAAGGAGTTAATTTCATGAATAAGAATTAATTAGATTAATTCAAATTACAAAGAGTTGTAAACCCTCTACTAGTATTAATAGTGAACCTAAAAGGTCACACCAAATTTTGAATGAAGGCAAAATGAAATTAGTATTTCTAAAGAGTTAGAATTAATTGACAAATCTAATTTTGATTAGATGTCAATTAAAGGAATATACTAAATTAATTAATTGGATTGATTAATTTTATTTTGGATATTAATTAAGTAATTAATGGAATTACTAAATTAATAGTTGGATTTTAAAATTAGATTTTAAATTTCAAATTCAAATAATAATATGATTATTAAATGAGGAGATTTTATATATGGGAGAAAATATATTTACAAATAATTTTGAAAGAGTTTAAAATTATTTATTATTATTATTATTATTAATTTTTAATTAAGATTAAAGATTTTTTTTTTTTTCCAAAGACATCAACACTCATATTCATAAGCCAATCGGCCAAATAGTACACAAGTCTTACACAACCTATAATAATGGGAGGTTACATATCCATCAGCAACCTAATCGAAATAAAAATTACAACATTCCATAACCAGCTCAACTATCAATGACATGCACCCGAATGCTCAAAACACACACAGGAACTCAACTATGAAATCAGATACACAAACTTGAACATACAACTGACACTAGACCTAGTATATCCCAGTCTGCTCATCTACACTTCTTGGAAATCTCTCCAGTCCTGTACTGCATTGTCAATGATCCTCTTTGCTGGTATCCTTGTGTTCTCAAAAACACATAAATTCCTGCTCTTCCATAACTACCATAATATATTTGTAGTTAATTGAATTCTGTCTTCAGATATCTCTTTGTAGTCCATTGAACTCAACCACCACCACCAGTCTTCCATAACCACCATAATATATATGTAATTAAGATTAAAGATTAAATAATAATAATAATAATAAAATAATGGATAGGGATGGGATCTCACATCACATTAATTATATTTGTATTAACTTGTAAAAGTGATACAAGACTTTTTAACATTTCTTGTGAAAGTTATTTAAGACATAAATATTTAAGTTGAATTTCTTTACATTTCTTGTGAAAGTTATTCAAGACATCAATATTTTATACCTAAAATTTTAGTATAAATATGGACATACTTGATGTTCATAATTGCTAAGTTTGTAAGAAAAATTTAAGTCTTGAAAAATTTGAGAAAGATAAGAAAAATTATAATCTCTTTAAAAACAAGAAAAGTTCTTGTAAAACTCCTCATAAACAAATATTCCTATACTTATTGAAAAACCGAGTAATTTCTACTAGCGAAGAAATTATCTTTCGGAGTCGGATTCAAAAAGGTGGATACTATTAGAGGGAAGACGATTGGATTCCTAAAGTGGGTAACAAGAAGAATTGATCGTTACTAAACCGGGAATTGATTTCCTCTATCATCATCAAAGTTGAAGGAGTTCAAGTTAAGGTAACTTCGAAACTATCTTCAAATCAAAATTTGTATTTATACATGTTTTTAAATGATGACGATATGTTTATTCGCTTTATGTATTTACGGGTTGAGTATTTATATGATAAATACTTGTTTTTTTTAAAAAAAAAAAAAAAATCCGCTGCAAATCACCCGTATGGTACAGGCGAACCCAACAATTCTTTCTCGATTTCTCGATATGTTTGTCGATTTCTCGATCGGTTAGTGAGGTACATAGTTTGTCCTGAACAATATGAGGTCTTGGGCGAAATATAGAAGTAACATTACCATTTTTAAATATATATATATATATATATATATATATCTCAACAATGATCTAATAATTATAAGTTTTTAGATTTTTTTTTGTTAAAATTTGGAATGAGAGGGTTAGGTGTGCAAACTAATCAAATTGGTGGCGAGCGCTGGAATTGAATTCAAACATCTCAACCAAAACTTAAGACGTGCTAGAACCTGTATTTATAAGTTTGACTAATTTATCTAAATACCTTTAAATTTGTAAATAGATAGATATTTTTGTATGCAGAAGTAACGTCATAAATCCAATCCTTGTATCATCTAAATCTTCACTCAAAAGCTTTAACGTGAGATAATGTCTTTATTTAGTCTTATAATATTTTAGATACTTTAAACAAATTGTTTAGACATTTTTTTACATTTTCGATCTATATATACATATACACATTTACATAATAGATGCTAAATTTAAATATTTTTAGACATGTTTTCTTTACAAGATGTTAATTTTAAATGTTTTTAGACATATTTCTTTTCAAAATAGTTTACAAAAGTTGTAGGTGACTTCACACCTTTCAAAAATAATATAGAAAATTTTGAATACTTTTATAATATATTAATATAATGATTTAGGTGTTTTTAATATTTTAAACATATCATTTTATATTCGCTTATACAAGATAATTTTACATTGTTTGATCTCACATCTTTAATTTATAATTATTATTTAATAATATTTATACTCTTCTTTAATTTATAGTCGTTATTCTTTTTTCTTACTCTTTTTAAAGAAGATCAATAGTAATTCTTACTTCCTCCATTGAATAACTCAAACTCGAGTCCTATTTATAATTACTATTTAATATTGTTTTTCGTACATCGCAACAGACTACGTACTAATTACCTTATATAGGAAAATAATTGTTTCATTATGGCTAAAACTTGACTCCCTTTAGCATGACAATGGGAAAAGTTCGAGTTGTTTAAGTATTTGGTTAGTTATCGAAAAATCACTTCACCGACATTAATGTCAGTTTTTGTTTGTAGTTTTTTTCTAGATCACTTATTGTCTGTTGGTTTTGTTGAAAATTATGCGTCATTGAAATTGTTTACCGAGCTTCTTTAGACGTGGACGTAAGAAGATGCATGAGTAGTTGATCTCAAGAAATGTAAAGCTAAATTCTTGCTAAATGAAGCATTCTTGATGGCCACCAACTGGCATAATCTTCAATTCCTATTTAAGAACACATCGAACATCTGTAGGACGAACACTCTTTTGTTCAAGCTGAATATAGTGTTGTTCGTCATAATTCAATAATCAATGCTATCCCAATTAGTTTTGTTTAGATTGTGGATCGGGCTTTGAAATTCTTCATATAATTAATCCTCATATAAAATATGCATGTTATGATTTGCATCGTTTGCCCCAATACGAGAGTTGAGCTTATTAAATTAGATTATCATTATTGAAGTTACATCATGCAAAGCAAAACAAACGGATATCATGGGAATTTGGAAACAAAATCTTTGACTTGCACATTAAGTTCAAATGTCACCGCCATTTCATAAAAGATTGTATCAAAACAGAAGAAGAAAATGATCCCAAGCAAAGGACAAACAAGATCAGTTAAATCAGCGAAATAAATGCACAATTTTGTCTTCAAATTAACATACCATATCACTAACGAGCCTCTCTGTATTTTTCTCCATTTTCTTTTAGATAGCTTTTAATAAATGGTAGCAATGAAGACAAATAGCGTCCTCCATTGTTGACCTAACCCAGAAAAAGACAAATCAAGAGTGGGTCACTAGACTAACGAAAAAAATAATAAATAATAAATACAAATTAGAAAATAAATGCCTTGGGACTCCACGGGCAAAGGAGAGATGATTAAATAATACAACCATTTACTCATTATTCATCAAGACTTTCAATCATCTTATGATTTGTTTTCTTGAGTATTTAAATAGCTTTGATTCAATTTTTGATTCAATTTCCATATTATATGAACTCGAGATCCTCATATTTGTGCTCATGTTCAAGTCTGAGTCGAATTATGCTAAAATTTTAATTGCATAAAATCTCATATTTTTCAAGCCTTGTGAGTCTTTGTTAATGAGCATTAAACGAACTCAAACATGGACTTGGTTCGTTTCTCAATCGAGTCGAGTTGAGTCGAACTTACGATTGGATTTTTGTTTAACAACTGTAATGTGACAATAAATTATTTCATACTATATCACATATTTTTATAAGCTTATTAATTGAATTTTAGAAATTTAAGAAAAAATTATTATATTTTTTTAGTTATAGATAATTATATGTTGTTATTGTTTCTAGAGTCACCAATCTATGTTGTCTAATTATTATTATTACTGTTGGTAATAATGAACACAATTCATCTACTGTTAATGTTATATTTGTGGAAGTATTTTTAAATATATTAATAAAATTTTTATTCTACTTATCTTAAATGTTAATAAATATTTTTTAAATTAATTTTTTATTAAATTATAATTCATTCATATCATTTTTAATATTATTAGACCGGACAATGGAGACCGGGCAATGGGCGGTGGAGTACTAGTAAAGTTACAAATAGTAGTAGTAGGTTTCTAGTTTTGATGCCCTATTGATTAGTCTTTTTCAAGTGGATTGCTGAAGCCACTATAAAAGAAGAAATTACAAAAGACAGGGAATACAAACAAAAGATGGAATAAGTAAATGCGAAAACAAACAAAAAAAACTTAATAAATGGAGCAGTTGTAATAAGTGCTGTGGACTTTGATGAAAACTAGCTTGCTTTCAGCCCTTAAATTTGGGCGGTTATTTAATCTCCGCAAACAAAGCCCATTCGTATTCGTTGTGATCAATAGTAACTCGTTCTTAGTAATGAAAATAAACTCTAATATGAAATTATGCTCGTATATTTATAGAACGAATATGAACAAGTTCACGAACTAAACGAGCGTTCGAGAACAAAAGGTATTTTATAATTTTATATTATATATATAGTATATACATATTATAATATAATATATAAATATAGATATATATTAAATATTAAATAATATAACGTGTATGAAACTAAAATTAAAAAAAAAAAGTTAACAAACACGAATATGAACCTGTCGAGCAATTTAAATAATTCGAACAGTTCACGAACTAGTTCTACTATGAACGAACACGAACTTGCCGAACCAATAAACAAACGAACATGTACGAAATTTTTGTTCGAACACTAAACGAACGAACTAGAACATATTAATCGAACTCAAGCTCAAAAACTTTAAGCTCGATTCAATTTAGTTCGATAACAACCTTACTTTAAAACAACAATAATTTAAAAAATTATGTTGTTATAATTATTATTTGGCTCTTAAAAAAGGTTTACTCTCGCAGAGTGAATAGTTCTATTCAGTTTGTTTAACTCCATTGTGTATTCAAAGCCACCAATAAGCAATTGACAAGTGCACATTTATAGTTTAAGCAGTAACGGGCATCAATTATAACTAGTATGAGTTCCGTGCAATGCACGGGTAAGAAAAATTCATTAATATTTATAAATTAAAAATTTTTATTAGATAATATTTATAAATTAAATATATGGAATCAATATATAATACAATTTACCTATATTAATTTATTGAAAATGATATATAGTTTAAATTGACTATAAATTAAGTAGTTGAGTAATTTACTAAATTAAAATAATTGACTATTTCGTTTATGTCCTAATTACTATTGACTCGTAAGCATAGTTTTTAAACCCGGCCCGGTAATGGACTCGTGCAGTTCCTCGGGTCACCGGTTCAACCGTCGGGTCACCGGGTCAATTATTAAAGCGGATAATTAATTTTAAAATTTTTAAAATTATATATAGAGTATTTTTGTCATATAAATATACATAAAAATAACAAAATTAAATGTTTTGTGTATGAAATTTGTATATTAAAGTGTTAATAATATGTAACTCATGATAAATATTTATCATATAAATATATATACATAGTTTTATTTTTAAACAACAAAAAAAATAAAAAAAAATAAAAAAATATATATGGACCGGGTCAATCGGGTTGACCTGGCTGGGGCAATGCCTCGGGTCGGTCGGGTTTGACCGGGTCCTTTGTTGTCCGGTCCAAATAGCCCACCCGGACCGGTTCTGGCTCTGGGTCGACCAGGTCCCGGGTTGACCCGCCGGGCCGGTCCGGGTGAAAAAACAATGCTCGTAAGTTCTGTATAATTATTTTTTTATTTTTAATTTTAAATAATTTTGTTTTTTTCAATATATTATATATCAAACTTAAATCATGCAACTAATAAAGATAATAGCAGCAAGTTTTGTCAATATATTATATACTAAATTTAAATCATGCAACTAATAAAGGTAATAGCCGCAATATTTGACGAAAATAATTTTGTACATTAATTACATTTAATTTAGTCGGGATTTTTCAAATTTTAGCCAAAAAAATTATCCAATTTAGTAAATCTGAATTTTTAAGCAAGAAACTAAATATTTTTTTACTAATTTTTAATTATTATTTCAAGTAAATATTTTTGTCTCTCTATATATTAATAGATAGATTGGTGAAATATTGTTTAAATTAAATATTTTCATAGTTTTTTATTGGCATAAAATAAATTGGAAAGAATTAATCTAACTATTTAAATGAGCTAAAATTTTATTTTTGTTATTACCAAAATAATTATTGTTTTATTACCAAGGCAATCACATTTTAGGTGGAATTTAACATAGGCGTAGTGGGATTTTAGGTGTAGTTAAAAAAGTAAAGAGCATATAGATAGACACAACACAAACTTAGTGCCGATATTTTTTCCAAATTGGCCAAACTGCATCCGATTTTCTTTCCAAAGTGGCCGAAACCAAACAGTTCAAATTTCTAAAAGAATTAGAAGTTAATTTAAAGAAGGCGGGATTTTTTAAATTTCGTCAAAAAATATTACCCTATCTAGTAAATATTATTGTTTAGGCGGGAATTGAAATCTTTTTTTTTTGCTTATTTTATACTTGATTTTTTTAAACAACTATCATTCCCTCTTCATATATTAATAGATTCACATAAAACCAATTCTGTCCATGCAAATTATCAGACAAAACCAAATTCAGACTCATCCAGCATATAAATCATGCTAATGAAGGTTCTCATTCACATGAATTTAAAAAATCAAAACCACTGAATCCGTATCCAATTTCTATTTCAGATGAGAACTTGATTATGAATTGGGGCCCACATCAATTTATCAATATGCAATTAAAGCACATATCACAATTCTGAATCCATTATCCACTCATCTAAAGTTCATATATTCAGAATGAAAATTACCCACTGATTTCAAATATATATTTCACACAATTGAATGTAATTACTAACATGTGAACATAATTTCAATATATTTATATATCCAAAAAACCGGTAACAGCACATGAAATCCAAATATATGTTTTGCGTGTGTTTTTTTTATTAAGATTAGGATATCTACAAATAAGTGGCATAAAAATCTGACCAAATCTTACATAATAATATTATCATCATCCCATAATAACGTGAGCATCCAATAATAACGCGAGTATTTAGGCGCTGAAAATCAGTAAAATGACTTCCAAAATTTTCGAATTGTATGGGCGGGATATTCATTTTTTTCGCCAAGAATTGTGTTAAATTTTAGGCGGGAATTGAAATTTTTTTTTTGCTGATTTTCCACATGATTTTTTCAAAAAACTATCATTCCCTCTTTATATATTAATAGATGATGTTATTCGATTAGAAGTAATATCCACCCTTATATATTAATTTAAAACATATTGAGCCTAAGTTCTCACGCTTCGGATATTGATATGGCGAAAATCTATATTTCGTAATGTTGTTTATATATTCATTTTTGCTCTGCAATTAGGCTTGGAATTAGACATAATTAAATAACTTTTTTCAAACTTGGCAAGTGTATATTTAATTTTGTTATTTTTTTTTTCTCTTAATACACATTTCCTTCTTAGTTTGGCAAGTAGCAATTTTATCATATTATAATTTTCTCTCATATTTCTCTCATAAATTACGATTTACAAATTACTTTTATTGTCCATCAAAATTTTTAAATAAAAAATTTATTTTAACAATAACTTTTATCATATATTTCTTAACTCAACACCCGTGTAATACACGAGTATTGTACTAATGGAATTTAATAGTAAATAAGAATATACTTGTGAGTAACTTGACTGTAGAAAATCCAACACATTCAATAGAGAAGATCAATAGCGAAAAGATATCAGTAATCGCAACAAATGTCCAAAATTAAATCTCATTTACAATGATAATATTTTCAAAAGAATATAGCGAAACAGAAAAAAATAAAAAATAGAAAGTTAAAAAAAAAAACCTTAAATAATCGACTTGGCGGTTTGAAATGGATTTTTTGGATTGCAGTTAATTTATTGAATAATGTGAGTTAAAGTTGAACAATACTGATTGTATGAAAATTTATATTTGATTTTGAGTTTCCGAGTATGAGTTAGAATGTAATGATTAATGTAGACTTGATATAAATATAGTAAAATAACAATTATAAAAATATTTCAGGTGATGAATAATAGTTTTTGTTGAAAATCATGTACTAATAATTAATTAATACTATTTAAATATATTAGTAATATTAATAAAAATAAAGTTGGATTAGATTAACCAGTGAATTCCAAATTAAAAGTTTATATTCAAACGTGATCCGTAAGAAAAAAAATGATTTAGCAAAAAAAATAAATTGGTTTCCAATGTCACTAGCCACTAAAACAAAAATGAATGTTGAAAAACAAAATGAAGGAAAAACCCTTGAAAACTTATGAAAATTTGAATTATTAAAAAAAAAATTAAAAATTAAAAACCCGAACTCTTCCCTGATTTATTTTTTATTAATTTTATTTATCAAAACAAGTTGCTCACGCGGGTTCTTCGTCACGAGAAAATGAGCAATACTGTCGCTGTATACGGTATACTGTATGTATATATACCTTCGGATAGAAATAAAAGTATTTTTTTATTTTAAAACAAAACAAAAAACCATACACAATAATAAAAACAAAAGTAATAATAACAACAATAGTAATTACCATAATTGCCGGCGGGCCCCCCCTAAACAGTTAAATTAATCCATCATCCTCCGTCCTTTTGTCGTCTTCCTCATCTCCTCTCTCACCGTCGTTTGTTCATAGCAATTGAGTTTTGACTCTTTATTTATAATGAAAAAAATCTAAGCCATTATAGTAATTTCACGCGTTTTTCTCCACCCTTTTTCTCTTTCCACGCCGCACTGTGTTTGTTTTTATTTATTTATTTAGAGAGAGAAAATATGAGTTTTTAATTTATTCCCCATCTTTCCTCCCCTTTCTCTCCTCTGTTTTGATGTTTATCTTCTCCTCGATCCCTTTTTTCGAGTTTCTGTTGGGAGAGATTGGATTAAAGAGAAACCCCCCTTTTGTCCTCTCCCTGAAAATATAATTTCTGCTGGTGTCATCTCCGTCTCTTGATTTTTTTAGAGCTAAATTCCCCCTCAAAAGAAAACCATAAATAGGGCTCATGAGCGAAACAGAAAAATTAATAGCTTGTAAAACGTACTGCGAGAGATCGTCTTCGTAGGATATCTGGGCAGCGACTGTTTTTCTCGAAATGGCGGGAAGTAATGAGCTGAACGTCAGTGAGTCTAAGGTAAAATCGTACTCCACTCATGATTTTGTGATTCGCTGATCTGCTGATTAGAGTGAGGGGCTTTCTTTGTTGTTGCAATTTTTGGGTTATTCTTGATTTTGGGTGCTTGAATTTTCTTGAGAATATCTGTTTGAACTTGTTTTACCTGATGAGGGTGTTGATTTTGGAAGGAAAGGGTGTAGTTTGTGTTCCAAAGATTTGATTTTTACACAATTTATNGGGTTTCTTTTAGCTCGTACTTCTATTTCTTCCTCTCTCCTTTCTTTTTATGGATATATGTGATTTCTATTCACCTTTTCTATTCTGCTTTTATTCATCTTCCCAAACTTTTCCAGTCTTTTCTTTGTATATGACAAGATTATCTGTTTCCAATTCAACTTCATTATGTTTCAGCACCATGATCCACAAGTAAAACATCCCAAAAACAGAATCAAAAAAATAATCTTTACACCAAATTACTCAAAACCCCCCAAATAAACAAAAGATGATAAAAAAAAAAAACTAACTGTCTGAATCAAATTTATGCAGAGTGTTGTCCCTCTCAACACATGGATCCTCATATCCAACTTCAAGCTCGCCTACAACATGCTCCGTCGGCCAGACGGCACTTTCAACCGCGACCTCAACGAATTCCTCGACCGCAAAGTCCCTTCCAACGCAAACCCCGTCGACGGCATCTACTCCTTCGACGTCATCCTCGACCGCACCACAAACCTCCTCAACCGCGTCTACATGCCCTCCTCCGAACCCCGCCACGTCAGCATCCTCGAGCCCGACACCCCTCTCAGCTCCTCCGAAATCGTCCCCGTCGTCATCTTCTTCCACGGGGGCAGTTTCGTCCATTCCTCCGCAAACAGCGCCATTTACGACACCTTCTGCCGCCGCCTCGCCGCCACTCTCCGCGCGGCGGTCGTCTCCGTCGACTACCGCCGCTCGCCAGAGCACCGGTTTCCGTGTGCGTACGACGACGGTTGGGCCTCTCTCATGTGGGCCCGATCAAGGTCGTGGTTGAAGAGCGGTGAAGAAGGTAATCACAAAGTTCATGTCTATCTGGCGGGCGACAGCTCGGGAGGAAATATTGCTCATCATGTCGCGGTTCGTGCGGCGAACGAGAATGTCGAGGTGCTCGGGAGCATTCTTTTGCACCCGTTGTTTGGAGGGGAAGAAAGGACGGAATCGGAAAAGAGGCTTGACGGGAAGTATTTCGTGAGGATTCAGGATCGGGATTGGTATTGGCGTGCGTATTTGCCGGAAGGGGAGGATAGGGATCACCCGGCTTGTAATGTGTTTGGGCCGAGGGGTCGGGCCTTAGACGGGCTGAATTTTCCCAAGAGTCTTGTGGTGGTGGCTGGGTTGGATTTATTGCAGGATTGGCAGCTGGGGTATGTGGAGGGGTTGAGGAAGTATGGGCATGAGGTGAAGCTGCTTTATTTGGAGAAGGCGAGTATCGGGTTTTATTTCCTGCCGAATAATGATCATTTTCCGGCGTTGATGGACGAGATGAAAAGGTTTGTTCGGCCCGATTGCTGATTTGTGTGNCTTTTTTTTTTTCTTGTTGTTTTAGTGCTAATGCTATGTAGAAAAAAGTTTACTTATGTTGTTGGGTTTGGTTGCTTCTGTTAGTCTGTGGTGGTTGGTATGATGGTTTACTTATAGCGGTTATTTATTTCTATGTTGGGAAGATTCTGGTCAGTCTCGATTGTCGTATTAGGCGAAGGAATTTATTTCGAAGATATTTCACGACCGACTTCTAAATGATGACGAGGGTTGTAGGGTTGTTGGGGTTTGTACTCGGTTGTAGATTGATTGTACCCTACCGGCTGCCAAGTATGACGTAAGAAACTAATCCGATGCATGGATTAGGGTAATCCATGCGTCGTTTATCTCTGGTATTTTAGGATTTACACTTGTTTTCTACAAATATATATAGTACTTTTGTGTTTATATGTAACAAAACAATGCAAACTTCCCTTTTTATGTAATGCTAATTTTATCTTGATGGTTTCTGATGTCTGTGGTTTTCTGATTTGCTTTCTTGGCAATTTGTTGTTCATTTGTGGTGANGGCAAGAAAAGTTTCCAGTTGACAGCCAGAAGTTGATTTGTAACTTAATCTGCTATGTTTTGATCTTTTGAACTCCTGAAAAGTTCTGTGTAGCCAAAACAGGCTAAAAATTTTGTATGCTCAGCAAGAAAACAATATATATATTCTTATGTCTGTCAAGAAAGGATTATATTACCCGTGTTCTCCAAACATTTGACCTCCTTTACAAGAAGATGCACAACATTTGTATTCAAGTGGTGGACCATGGGATCCTGTTGTGAACCCCCCCACACCCAACCCCACCACCCAAGAACCCTATCCACCAAAGCTGAGTGAAAATTTTGCCAAAAAATGATTGGACATAAGTTCAAACAATGGATGCTTCTCTCACTGTCATCTGATGTTGATTTGATCATCTTCTTTGGACAGCCGTTTGATTGTTTTCTTCTAAACATCATCTTATGGTTTTTTTCCTTCTTGTAGCAACTTTCCTTATGTTGGAGGCAACTCGGGTCGGTTGTTTCCTGCTCGGGTCATAAACTCGCGAGGGCATTCTTGGTATTTTTTTATTTTTTATTTTTATTAATTATTCAAATGTTCATTCTTGGTGAAGATTAGATTTCAACTGATCCTGTGAGATGAATAGATGATATAGTGAATATGTGAAATGATCTGTTGTAAGTTGTAACTAAATGACACAAACTCCCCCCACAAGAAAAAATAAAATAAAAGATAACTCCTTTTGAATGTTAGTTGTTGGGATTAGTTAACTAATCTTGATTCTATTACTTTGCTTGTTCCTTTTTACTTCATTATTAATTTTTTTTCTTTTTACTTTGATGTTTCTTTGGTAACACACATGTATGTTTCTATTAGTTGTCCCTTATTGTGATAGGTCTTTTTACGGGATTATTACCTAGTTTGACTTGATTACCTTCTTTGACATATCAAAGTTTGCAAGATGGTGTGAGGTTATTGTCTTCAATGTTGAAACATGTGTAATCTTGATGGATTTATTGCTTTTTTTTACGAGACGATAGGATGGATTTTTTTGTTTATCCCACTCAATTTTAGCCAAACAAATCAAACAGCATAAATCTTTTCATATTATTTAAAATTCCACATTTTAAATATTCTGAATATTATGGAATTTATGAGCATGATGCTCAGAACCAATTATACGACAGGTTGTTCCAATGATTTCATAAGCTCTTCAAAATATTTTATAAGCTTAAAATCTTATAACTTTATTAAACTTATTATATTTTTCTTTAAAAAACTTCATAAGATGCAAAAATAGGCTTTTATGTGCTTGCTCTTTTTTTTTTTCACTTTAATAATTTATTTTTCTCATTTAAGAACATCTTAGAAACCTAAATTATCGCTTTAATATTTAGTTAAGAAGGATTAGATTAGACTTCAAATCTTGAACAAGATTAGTTCTTGATACCGAACATTTCAAATATATGAAATATTTGTTTGGATATTTTCCGACAAGAACAACAAAAGGAATATGTTGACAAATTATAACAAGAACAAAATCTTTGCCAAATCTTCATGTTACAGACAATGTTCACTGTTTCTTCCTTAATTTAATTCACTTTTTTATGTCATTACTGTTGTTTTATCTTAACTCAGAATCTTTCTCATATAGATTCTTATGTTGACCATCCATATTTTCAAAAATAAATACCAACAAAACAGTGAAATTAAAGTTAATGATGACTTTCATTCCATATAAATAATGATAGTTATAAAAGAAAATTGACTAAAGGGTGGCAATTGGAGTGTCCAGAAGCATGGATCTAAGTCCTAATTGGTGGTGCTGATGGGGCAACGCACAGTATTGTCCAATAAAACCAAACGTGCAAGACATTTACAATTAATATATATAAATAATATATGCAAATAGTTGTAATTTGAATTTTATTTTGTTGTTTACACTTTGCAATGATTTTTGTCATTTATTTGGTTTGGAATATATATATTATTGGTGCATCCACAGTCTTTTTAGTTGGTGGGATATTTGATTCCTCTCAATAACAATAACGATGACTGCCCACCAAATTGCCTTTGCATTTATTTCACTCACAATCTAGATTTCTTCAATTGTATCACATGACAAATGCATAAAGGGAAAAATAAACAAATAAATAAAAGAATAATGCTACTTTAGCTAAGTCACTTGACAAACCATATTGACAAAGTGAGTTGTACGGACAGGATTAAACATAAATCAACGGCTAAGATTAACTTTTAAAATTTTGTCTTTGTCCTAATTCAGGTTCCTGACTACATATGAGTATCTTTTCTCATGGATAGCGGTAAGGGAATGAAAAAAAATAAAATCCAATTCTGCTAAATTTTCTCAAGCAAACATTTAAATAAATATTTTTGTTTATAAGACGACTTCATTTCTTTTCTTCATCCTGTTATCAATTGAAGAAAACTAACATCATAATAACTCAAATTAAGCTCACCAGAAACAATCCTTCAGTCTTGTGTGTGGGGTGCGATCGAGAAACAAAAAAATAATGAAATGAACAGAAGTAAAAAAACAAGCGTACGCCTTTGCGTGGGGGTGAGAATAGGGAAAAAAAAACGAAATGAAGAGTAATTGAAAGAAAATTGTCGCCATTCACTTGTTTCTCAAAGAANGAATAGGGAAAAAAAAAAAAATAAATAAATAAAGAGTAATTGAAAGAAAATTGTCGCCCTTCACTTGTATCTCGAAGAAATCGGCTCAAAGAAATCGACCATGATTTGTAAGGTAGAAGAGAGAGGGTTGGGAAAAAGGACGGTTGTAATTTGGGAAAAGTAAATTTTTTTCATTAATTTTTTTATTTATAGATTATTAATTTTTTATTTTTATATAATTGTTGCCATGTCATTTTGTAACCCAAATATGTCAAGGAACTTGGGTATTGTAGCGCGACCCATAAATAAATGCAGTAAGTTGTCTACCTAATGGTTAAAACATCTTTCATTTCCAAGAACTGATATATCATACTCTAAAAATAAGATGAGCAAAAGCATAACATTTCATAACATGAACTTGCAATTTTTGTTAAAAAATTATGACGAATCAGATGTGTCTAAAGAACCACGTAAAAGAAATAAACATTTCATAACATAAATATGCATTAAAAAAAAAAAAAAAAAAAATTGTGAAAGATATAATGAGGTACTTTATTCTAGATTTCTTCTTGTAAGCTGGTTCGATAGAAAAACTAAAAAAGATACGGAAAATTCGTGCGACATTTATTCATATTTTTGCCATAATTTAAAATTAACAAAATCAAGACAAAAAATTTGTGCCAAAACTGCCTAACGAAAAGTGTTCTTTAACAATGAGCAAAACCTAAAAGCCTAAAATTCCACCACTAAAAACCTAAAATTTCATAATCCCAAATGTGAAATCTTAACAAAAATCTGAGATCTAAGATTTCAAATATGACCAGAAAACCAGTGAAGCCCTCCCAGTCACTATTATCAAATGGACTGCGTAGATCTCGTCTCAGATCTTTTCTCCTTTTCTTTTCCTGTTCCTGTTCTAATTCTATCTGACAATGTATGGATGAGCACATCTAAATAAATTTCCAGAGCAATACACAAATATCTTGTGTATAAGCAGTAAGCAGTACAAGATAAGCTAGGACCTTATCCACCGTGCCTTGTAGCAGTTAGAGGCTTAGAATAGCGAGAAATACGAGTCAAAAGTAGAGTTTCCACAAAGAAGTATAATCAATGCTACTCTTATTCTGAATCTGCTGTAAAAAACTATCAATGTATACAAAATTGAATGTGATCAGCATGTACAAGTCTGGTAGCCGATTTATTGTACAAATGGAAGGCAACCCATAATATTACGAGATTTGGAGATCCGATGTCAATTTTCTTTGATGGCTTCTATAATTCAGGAATTGACGTCTTCCTTGGACGAGAATGTAAGAGCACTGCATTAAATGATGAAGCCATTGTTATTCATTGGGGTGCAAGGTTGAAACTTGCAACTATGTCATCAGGGAGTTAAATGCTGAAATTTTCACAATAAATTCTCACAAGGGCCAACTTTTGTTTTGGTATGTTGCTAAATTCATAGTATTTGATGCGCATATCTTTTCCTGGTTTGTCAAGGAAAAAGACAATGACATGTGCAGCAAAGATAACATATAAACGACATAGGAGTCTGCAACATTTTCCAGAACTTGAAAGAAAGAAAACGAAAAAAAAAAACAGCACACAAACAACTGAACATGGGCTGTGCCTGTATTCGATTGGCTCGATTGGCACACAACTTACAAAAGAAAATGGTAGACAAAAAACTAAACATGGGATGTGCCTGCATTCGGCAGCATGAATAGAAATTGGATATCCATAAAGATTAAATCAACCAGAAAAGTTTACCATGCAATTTAAAAGATGGCTTGTCTTTCACTGAAACCATAAGTCATAACTCAAATTAATTTCTTCATTTCTTTAATAGGGCAATATGAGCACATAAAGTTGCAACCCAATCATAATATAGGTGCTCTAATTATCCAAAAGACACAAAGAACCCCACTCCTAACTTATTTCCAAGTGAAGCTACTAACAACTTCTATATTCATGGTATAAATAAATTAGACAGCACAATCCTACTTATTGGTCAAAAAATGTGAAAGTGCAGCATGGGCAGAAAATCTTCTAGCGCATGCTCAGACTAGCTAGATACACGAGTAATTCACAAGTCAAGATAAAAGAAATAAACCAAAAACGAAAATGGTGGAATCAGAAAAAGAAGAAAAACTATGTTTACCTTCAATTTTTAAAAAGAACTGCCATCTCCAAATGCGAGTTCGGATCAGCCTCACTCATGCTCAGGGAACGCTCAAAACATTCTTTAGCTAATCAATTAAATATTTCTACCACTAAACCGATATATCCATAGGTATTCCGTATCCAAGTTTGCACATCATCCCAGCCACGAGTTCGAGCTTAGACCTCAGATTGAATTTCTGGTAGGCCTTGTACAGTATCCAGAACGTCTTCTTGCAGAAGGGTATTTTTACTCTGTCCATCTCATCAAGAACCTTCTCCATCTCGTAAATCCTCATCTCATTCGCGTACAAAACCATTTTGCAGTGGTAACACGACCTGCACCTTTTCCATCCGGCACACTCGGCAAGCCGCACAAACTCGGCAAGCCTGTCCACCGCATTCTGCCTAAAATAACTCGAGATGACACATCTCATGACACGAGCTGTCGTCACGTAAGCTTTCCGCTGGAATGCCATGCTAATCGCGTTTTCCATCTGCTCCAATAAATCCTCTTTCGCGTACAAACAAATCAAGAACACGTTCAGCCAGGGCTTGTAATCGTCCTCCGGGATAAATCTAAGCAATTCCTCAATTCTTTGAACACGAGCAACATGCGAACTCTTGCAGTATGCAGAAATCATGGATCTAATCAACGGGACCATATTACCATCGAAGTGAGATTTCACCATCTCGTAAATTTCCTCCATTTTCTCTATTTTACCAGAGTGCGAATACCCACGCAGCATTAGAAGCTGGATATCCAAGTCAGGCTGGATTGGGCCCGATTTCATCAGAAAGTAGGTTTTTTCCATTTTGTCCCACTTCCATGCAGTGATGTAGCCAGAAATCAAGCCTTTGTATGTGTCGAGTGTTGGTGGGATGTTCGAATCATTGATTTCCTTGAGAGTGGCTTCCATGTGGTCCACGAGCATTAATCGGCCGAATGCTGATATGAGTATGTTGTATGTGGTGATGGTTGGGGAGCACAAGGGGTCCATTTTCAGGTCCCGGAAAAGGGATTGACACCTCATGGTCAAGCCGTTGTACATATAGGCGCTTAGTAGGGCGTTGTACACAGATGTCTTGGTTAGGTTCTTGTTCAAAGCTTCTTTGAAAAGCTCGACTGAAAGATCGACATTTTTCAATTTGCTGGCCACGATAATGCCCTTTGTGTACTCCTCGGCAGTCATGGGTGCTGCGTAGTCCAGTTGTCTTCTCCTCCAAGAAAAAACCTGACAGGATGCAACTGATTAATCCTTATCCAATCTACATGATGTATTTTCACTAGTGAAACTCGATTAGATGCAAACACTGTGCCATTAACAAAATGGTTCGGCAGGAAATGATTCCAAAACTCTCCATTCAGCCAAAATATAGAGCATAGCTATGAAACACAGAGAATAAAGATGCGTATTACGTAATGGTTACACAAAGGATACACAAGAAGAAGATAAAATGAAATAAACGAAAAAAAAAAAAATATCCACCTTCAAAGATAGATCGGGAAAAGATTTCAGCTGCGTAAAAAGCTCAACCACGGCGGACCCATCTGGATATTTCCTGAAAAGAGCGACGCCATCTTCTTCCAGGACTCTCTCGATTTTCTCCACATCCTCCTCGCTTTGACTCAAAAGCTCGTTCCTCAACTGGGAAACACATTCCCGCAGTTTTTGTCTTGCGATCACCTCTGCCGGACTATGTCCCAATTTACTGGAAAATAGGGACGCAATAATTTCCAACGACGTCTGATTCCTATTGATGGGCGGTGTCTGAGTTACATGATGGCGATTAAACTGTGTTGGGAATGAGGGTTTTGCGATTATGCTGTGGGCATTGAGATACACCTGAAATTCTGAAATTCTACGCAATCGTCTCATCATTGAGACGTGTGAACATATCGAAGCATATGCATTTCTTCCTTCTTGGGGTTTTGGCTTCTTGGGGGTTTTGGCTTGTTCTTGGGATTTAGGGTTTTGCTAGGACTTTAGGTGAAGTCTGTACTGGAAATTGGATGTGGGCGGATGCGAGGAGAGAGAAATTGCAGGCTAGATTAATTTGCTTTGCATTTGGGTTTTGAGAGGTTTGTTCGGCCCAAATACATACACACGTTGGGCCTCAGATGTTGGGTCATGGGTCTCTGATGTTGGTCCAAAGAAGTAATAAAATATTTAATGTAGAAGAAAGTATTACAAATTGAGGCAAAAAAAAAAAAAATCATAACTTCTTCATATACAACAATTCGTGGTTTTCCTATTGTTGGAATCCATATCACCACAAATCATTATCTTCAAACCCCTCCGACTCGTGTCTCTAGAAAGAGCCAATTACAATTGTCCATGATTGAATATAGGGCTTTTCAGTAGTAAGCCGACGTGGGACAGAGACTGGCCTTGACTTTTATTGATTGTCGTATCATAGGAGACCATGAACGAAAATTTTCTGAGCTGAAACTTGAACGATACCCTGAAATCGGATGGTATGATTGTGATCCTAGGAATAAGAACATTATCGCTAGCTCTAGTAACAAAAAACATGCGGTCGTGGTTATGGTAAACCGAGTCCATAATCGAGCCATAAGCATAGCGCTGCTCATCAGCCATATTGACAACCAACTCATGATTCTCAATCACGACACGAGTGCACGACGAACGTAATTCAATTCGTCCATCACCAATCTGTTCGTGGACATGTCTCATTACGATCGAGATTGGGAAAAGACATTGTACCATATACTTGTAAACTCATCCCACGTCTGCGCAATATCTTTTCAACCTTCGCCAAAGCGAGATTCTTTACTTCCTCAGCGCTCATAACCAATTATGAAACAACAATATAAAAAAATTATAAATATAAAGACAAAATAGAAAAAGGAAAAACAAAAAGTAGATAACAAAAGATGAATCGGTTACGTAGATGGTGTAAAACACTACGACGATTATATAATATGTCATCCAGTAAGTAAGCCAACATACGTCCCACACAAACTCCGCTCGACCAAGAGTATCAAAGGAAAGAAGATTTGCAAAGAGGTTTCTCAAAGAACTTGTGCTTGATCATTGACTTGCATCAATAATGCCTTCAATATACTCATTGTCGTCCTTCACCAAACCGAGGGCAAAACACGTGTCGCAATATGAACCGTGCTGGACAACATTCAACTTCGTATAGTCATGATGGCAAGTTGCACCTCGGACAATCTTTATAAGACACCTCAAGTAATATATATCTTCAGCACCAGGAGGGACGAAGTACAAATGCTCAATCCGATCTCCTGATTTCCAAGGCTCCCAACTGTTTGTGTCCGAGTGCCAAATAAATTAAGTGCGAGCCTCAACGCATGTAAGTTCCCTAGCAGCGGGATACTTTTTGTTGGCCTCTGTCCAAGCCAAAAAATTGCTACCAGTTTTTTTATTTTTCTTAACCACTTCTTCAATCAAATCTTCATCGTCATAGTAGCAATGATGCTCGTTCTCGAGACAAAAGTTCAAGCGCTCAACTGATGGGTGCTTGTCTTGAATATCAAACTCGAACAACCGCTACACAACTTCACAAGATAGGTATCATAGTACATCTTCATCTCATCAATCAGTCTGCTAGAGGACTCATCACCATTGGATTCATAGAAGGTGGCGGTTACGTGATCATATCCCTTGTTCACATATTTGAACCAATACCTAATTGACCCCGACTGGCTGCGCCACTCCATATTTATGTGTGCACCGTACTTAAAGAGCAATTTTCTGTTTTGAGACACAACATATCTGTTATCTAGGGAAACACCGTTCTTTTCTATAGTCTTGCCATTGTCACGACACCTGTATTGTGGATATCCTTCCTCGTTAAGTGTGGTGGTTTCGAAGAGCATTTTTGGAAAAGGCTTCGTGAAACAATCATTCGCCATAGACGAAGATTTTGGGCGAACACTTCCGCATGGGCCTTGCATCATATGATCTCTGGCAGTGATATAGTAAAATGGATCAGTGGCATCATCCGGTACTTCAACATAAAATATTTTATCTATGCCTCAGTAGTCGGAATCTTGTGTTCTTTAGCCATGAATAGCAAGATATGAGCATGCGGAATGGCACACTTCTGAAATTCAATCTTGTATGTATGGTGCAATAAATACATTTTCGGTTCCAACACAACACAATGCACAAAAAATAGTATTATATTTGAATAAACTAATTTATTGAATAAAATTTAATAAATACATGTATTCACATCACCAAACATCTTGTTGTGTCGAACATCCCTCATCAATGCATCCAAATTAGCCTTAAATACCCGACAAATTATATCAGGACGATCCTCGGGGTTGAGGTTCCTCTCGGCGAGAAAACGACTGATTTCTGGCCACTTCGGGTTGTAAGTGAAGGTTATGAATATATCACATGATAATCGGTCCAACGACAAATGGCCAGCGCATTCTGATAGTTCTGAACCATATATATCGCGCCCCACGTAAAGGACGACAAAAGTATAATCCGTTTGCCTTGAGAACTAAGATCGGTGTCACTGCACAAAACAACATCGAAAATATGGCTGTACAACTCGGTTCTCAAATTTTTCTGGTCAAAACGGATATATCTGAGCCGAGCTCCCTCCATCATTATATAAGCGTCCACAACAAATTGTTGATACAACTTCCGAGCGAAAAGGATTGACGACAATTCCTGATCACGATCGTGCATTCGATATTTGAAAAACTCCAACGGGCAGATAAATTTCCTCGACTTCTTCGTAATCACTTATAGACAAGAGAATGAAATGTCCTCCCGGTAACCATCCTCGCTATATGGAAAAAGAATGGGATAACAGAGAGCCTAGTAGGAAGCGTTCAACTTGTTGATCCGCTGCAGACGTCGGCTCTGATTTTCTACTATAATATCTCTGTTGCCCATAGCATCATCGAAACCGCTAACAACTAAACAACTTCAGAAGTGGAGGGTAATTATAACGCCGACCATCCTTGTTCTTTTTACCGATAAGACGCATCTTAACTTTGCATTGTTGGTGTTGGTTCATCGTCTCCCTCGCCACTTTGAACGACTTGACCAAAACGTTGTAAAGATCGAGCATCTCTTTCAAACCACGAACTACATCCTTATCAAGGTTATTTATTTACATAATATTTATCCAACCACATTTATCTGACTGAAAAAAAAAAATGAATGACAAAACTGTCCAAGTCAACAATTATAAGAAAAAGAGGTCAAGGCTTAAGCGTCAAAATCTTGTACATGACGGGCATTAGAATAATTTCAGTATATGTTGCTTTTATAGTCAATATATTTTCAGTATATGTTACGTGTTTATTTACATAAAATTTCTCCACTCCGTGACCGCCAATTTCTACCCATACATCACCACCATCCCTTACTCCCTCCTCCTCTACAAAACTCGTCGGCTATAAGAAGGCGATAAAACCGCCGGCCTGGACCGGCTCAAGTCCTATTTCCACCAACATCTGTGACAACTTCTTCGACGATGGCCTGGAGTTTGCCATCCGCTCCTACCGTTGATGTCCACTCATATAAAAAAGAGAGAGATGGAGAAGAGATGAGAGGGAGGGCATTGTTTAGGGACGATTGTATTAATTCAAGTAAATTATTTAGGATATACCATCTTACCATTTATAATATANTCATTAATCACTAGGCATCAGTTGCAGATTATAAGGGGCGGACGTTTCTTGTTTCGAAATAAGTTTTAGAAATTGTATAATTATTTGAGAAAAATTCAGTACTGATACATTTTTTTTTTTTCAAATCATTAAAGTGTAATTTATTCCAATCTATACTTATATAATAAGAATTAACCTTTTTCAAAATTAATAGGTCAATTCTTAATCAACATCCTGTCTGCATTAAATGTTTACTAAAATTAGTAACTTTTATGTCCTTTTCACACTAGATTATATAAATGAACGGATATTATCTCACCTTTCATTAATCTCACCTATAATTCATGTGAATTGATTGATTGCCTTTAACTTTTGAAAACGTGTGCTATCCATTGTTTATTACTATTATTATTATAGTATGCACGTAATCAGTTGATTAAATAAATTATATATTATTATTATTATTATACTCACCACGTGACAGTTAATTAAAATATATCTATACTTATATTAAAAGGTATACCATTTACCAGATTAAATATAAAGAAAAGTCAACAACATTTATTGCATTACTATTTCCGTATTATACAATCTATAGATATATAAAAAGAGATTCTATTTACTATATTTACTATCCAGAAAAGCCAACTGCATTGAATGTCATTACTATTTTGGTATTATAATATTTTATTTATTTAATTGTTTTATTTATTTATTTTATTTTAAAAAGGTAAGTATAATAAAAAGATTTTAATAATAAAAAAATCAAATACCAAATAAAAATGTACACTTTGACTAATTTGATTATATTTGATATTTGATTATACCAAATATATTCCTATTTAGTATATACATTAAATACTTACTAAAGTATTTGTTTGTTTTATTTGTCAAAGTTAAGTATAGATTTGTTTATATTATCAAATCATAAAAAAATATTAAATCCATATTGTAAAAAAAAAAATCATATAATTTTATAACAATTCTACTACACTATTTAACAATATTTTTTTTATTATATAATAAAATAATAATTAAATATTATATGGTGAACAACAATAAGTAAAACTGTTACTTTCTCTTATATCAAGGGATAAATTTATATGCTAAAATTAAATTTTTATTAGTATAAATGTTTTAGTGAGATAATATATTATTTATTTTACAAGCTAGCCCTAACATGCACATATTTAATGTCTTAAAAGATGTAGAAAAAAAAAAACTTAGAATAACTCTATTTTTTTTTAGACTTAAACGTTGATTAAAAGTGGTAAAAATTTCTAATTTTTTAGACTTAAACGTTGATTAACACCATAGATTGAGAGTTTATATTTAGTAAAATTCCTAATTGTAATAAAAAAATTAATTTTTGCTATATTTTAGAATATCTTTAAATTCATTATATATAAAAAAAAACTACAATGAAAAAAGCAAGTCAACTATATATCGATTTGTTGTACTCTTCAAATCACATTCACAATTTGGCTACAAGGAAAGGAAACTCATTGATTAAAATTAGTAGGTCAATTCTTAGTCAACATCCTGTCTGCATTAAATGTTTACTAAAATTAGTAACTTTTATGTCCTTTTCACACTTTTTTTATGTCCTTTTCACACTAAATTATATAAATGAACGGATATTATCTCACCATTCATTAATCTCACCTATAATTCATGTGAATTGATTGATTGCCTTTAACTTTTCAAAACGTGTGCTATCCATTGTTTATTACTATTATTATTATAGTATGCACGTAATCAGTTGATTAAATAAATTATATATTATTATTATTATACTCACCACGTGACAGTTAATTAAAATATATCTATACTTATATTAAAAGGTATACCATTTACCAGATTTAATATAAAGAAAAGTCAACAACATTTATTGCATTACTATTTCCGTATTATACAATCTATACTTATATGAAAAGAGATTCTATTTACTATATTTACTATCCAGAAAAGTCAACTGCATTAAATGTTATTACTATTTTGGTATTATAATATTTTATTTATTTAATTGTTTTATTTATTTGTTTTATTTTAAAAAGGTAAGTATAATAAAAAGATTTTAATAATAAAAAAATCAAATACCAAATAAAAATGTACACTTTGACTTATTTGATTATATTTGGTATTCGATTATACCAAATATATTCCTATTTAGTATATACATTAAATACTTACTAAAGTATTTGTTTGTTTTATTTGCCAAAGTTAAGTATAGATTTGTTTATATTATCAAATCATAAAAAAATATTAAATCCATATTGTAAAAAAATAATCATATAATTTTATAACAATTCTACTACACTATTTAACAATATTTTTTTTATTATATAATAAAATAATAATTAAATATTATATGGTGAACAACAATAAGTAAAACTGTTACTTTCTCTTATATCAAGGGATAAATTTATATGCTAAAATTAAATTTTTATTAGTATAAATGTTTTAGTGAGATAATATATTAATTATTTTACAAGCTA